>JAVKLF010000073.1:16295509-16320403 GCA_034783495.1 Millerichthys robustus | reverse complement strand
TCTCTCTCTCTCTCTCTCTCTCTCTCTCTCTCTCTCTCTCTCTCTCTCTCTCTCTCTCTCTCTCTCCCTCTCTCTCTGTGTTTTGGAGCTGCACTGCTGATCAAGACCACTAGGTGGAGTGGAGGAAAGAAAAAAAAGGCACATTCTTGTCAGACGTGTGCATTGATCCCATAATCAGACAACCAAAATCACAGGAGTGGAAATGTGCTGAAAGTGTGAACATGATAGTAAAAACCTTTACTTCTTGGAGCTGTTCGTTTCTGCAACACATTTAAATTTTCTGTACATTCTGAAGCCTGTTACTTAATAATTAAGTATTTTGGCAATAATGATGTTGATGTTTGAACATTTTCAGTGATGTTTGTGGGAGTGTTTTATCTTTTTTTTGGAATTTTGTTTCATTTCTTAACCCAAGAGAGGAATTTAATAATTGGCTTTCTTCACAGTTTCCATCGAGACTGAAGATGACATTTAAAGTGCTGTTAAAACTTTGTCATCTTCTTTGTAGGAAACACATACCAGATGAGCTCTTTTAACGTTGACAGGAAATGAATACTGGATGATGTTGTCACAGCAAACTAGAATAATTCATGACAAGAATTTTGAGTTGTGCTAATTTCAGATATGTGGGGCTGCATTTGCAATTATACACATTGTACGCCTGCATAAAGGTTCACCAGTGTATTAGTAGTAGGGATGTGAATTTTAATCTAAATCCGTCTTCAAATTCATCTAGTAAATATTCTATTTGGAATATTCAATGGACCTGTGTCCATTTTGTTATCCTTCTATAAAGATGGCAGAAATAGACACTGGAATTCTCAGTTGTTTCTCTTTGGTTTTATTTTGGCACAAGTGAGTTGTAGGTTGTTTTGTTCAAAGAAAAAGCAACAACCAGGTGTTGGTGATGAGAAGGGGAAGAAGAGACTGTTTAGTGTTTTTCTAGGTTGCCTATTTTAATTATCTGGAACATTTGAAAAGCACTGCCTATCCCTAATTCATTTATGGTAAACCTAAGTTGTTTTGACACCTGAATTATTTCTCGACTATTAGGTTTCATGTTTAAATAAAGCGAAGCAGCGTATTTGACTTCTCTTTGAGCACAGATGCGTCAGGCTGTTAGTCAACATCTGCACAGCAGAGCTGACCCAGCCAACACGCTCTTGTCCTGCATCATCTCCGGTGTTTCCCCCTCTAGCTACCTGACAAGTCAGACCTCCACAGCCATGAGCATGGAGCTGCGATGGAGCAGCTTTGTTCATGGGTTGTTGAATATCATCTTCTTGTTGATGCCGGTGGGGATCAGTTCTGTGTGATGTACACAGCTTCCAGTGTAATGCGCAGACTCCCCTTTTGTACGTGTTCCTCACTGTAGCCTGTTGATTATTACCTCAAGTCTTTCTTATTATTATACTTTGAATGCCCAAAGAGTCTCCATTAATGTTCTGTAAACAAGCAGGTTTATTAGAGGTTTATTCACTTGCTCTGGGGATACTGAAATATCCAGTGCTTTGTGTTTGTTACAACAGAGTAGCTGCCCTGTAACAATTGAGGACAGTTTAAAAAAAAAAAAAGACTGAGGAAAATAGCAGTACTGTAGAAACAGAGTTACAGTTGTTTAACTGCTAATAATGTTAGCTGGAAAAAAAACACATGACTATTTGCAAAATATTACAGCAATACTCTATGTGTTTGTTGCGTAAAGACATATATCTTTTTACGTGTTACATGTGCCCATGGGCACATGGGCATATATGCCCATGATACAAAGTTGACTGAAATAAAACCATTGCCAACAACCTGATTTTTATATTTGGCCGGGGACAAAATCTGTTCCAACTTCAGCTTCAACACAGCAGCACACGGTTTAAACTATGATTGCCATCTTAACTGGAGTGCCTAATTGAACAGACACTTAAGCCTGGAGCATCTGCCAAAACTACTTAGACCTCCACTGGAGGTTTTCTGATTTGTTTGCTTTCCAGCTGGAGTGACTCTCACTTTTGTTTGAAACACAAAGAGATTCTCATACAAGCGTTCTCTATCTGTCTGTATATTATGAATTGAACAACACAGCATAAATCTTAACCTGACTCATCCAGGTGTTGCCTGTCCAAGACTGTGGGGTGAGGAAAGGTCAATCTTGGACATCCTGTCCTGATCCCCATCTTCCTTCCGTGGGGACAGAGCAGAGAAACCTGTGTCTGACCTCAACATGGCTTCTTCTCCTGAATCGACTGCAGACACATCTGTCAGCGGCTGCTGATTGACCCTCTCTTAGACGTACAAAGAGCCCCACTGGAGGACGAAGGTGTAGGGTTTCTGTTATCTCAAGACCAGGAAAAATCTGTTGCCCTGTTAGTCCTTTGTTCAAGGGGGATAGGTGGTCTCTTTTCCCAAGGACGTGCTCCAGTCTGTCTGTCTGGTTTCAGTGTTTAGACAACACCAGGATTGTTTCCTATTTAGTTGTCCCTCTTCAGTTTGCCTGGTGCTAGCTTAAATCAGTTGTCAAGTTCGCCCTTGGTCCTAGTCTTTATCAGACCGTCCTTAGCTTAACTTTTGCCTCTCATCGCATTTATTCAAACAGAAAATTGATTAACTTTTTTGTTTGTGCTCTGGTCAATAGCTGCGGCCCACAGCTGGCAGGCTGCGGTGGCCTACTTTCTGAACTGTTGGCCAGGACACATAAACACAGTTGGATTGTTTCTGTGTAAGTTTTGCACTATAGTAGTTGTTTTTACTTGCTCAGTATTTTTTATTACATTTTTATTTTGTAACATAAGTTTATGTATTGAAAAGCTTACAGTAGGTTTTAAAACTGCTTCAAAGAGGAAAATTGAGTCATTTTCAGTTCCTCTATGCTCTGACATGAATTCATTATTGACATTTGCATGTTCGCAACCAATGCCAAATTAAGGGAATACGTAAAAGGCTGCTGCCAAAACTCCCGTTTTGTTTTTCATTTACCTTCCGCTTTATTTGCATATTCTTCCTCTACAGGCAATCAGCAATGATCTCTGCCGTGGGCCCTTCATTTTTCTGTTGCCATCCTGAAAATGCTGCTTTTCAATATCAGAACAGTTAAAGTTTGGTTTGTGAATGAGACGTGATGTCAGGTTTGCTGGAGTATTCACTTTTCTGATTTGCAAAATGTGTGACATGAATAAAAAAGCAAAGACACATTCAGTGAATGAGGGGGAAAACAGACAGCTGTTTGATTATTTTTCTATGTGAGCCTGTATGAATGTAAATGTAGGTGCCATGATGCTGCAGAATGGTTGGCAGCAGAAAGTTTTGACTGATGGACCTGACTGAATCTTTATGCAGATGTCCGTTACATGAGACGGCACCCTGCCATAGGCGTTATTGCTAACACACCGTGAAGAAAAGTATTGGTTTTCTGATGCAAATCCCAGATGTTTAGGGATCAGGTGACCCCTTTCCTGTCTCAGGACTTGGTAGCCTGATAAAGAATAAAACTAACAACTGTTGCTACATGGTCCTCAGTTATTCGGGCTTTGTGTTTGCAGATGAATGACAAGCCACACTAAAAAAGCTCAGTCGGCTGGTTTTTCTCTTTGCCATTTGTTTTCTTTGATTGTTTTCCTGGTTGCTTCTGTGTTGTCCACACAGACCGAGGAACTCAAGGATGAGCAAGCTGTAAAGAGGGGTGGGAGCTGACTTGTCAACTTCAGGGACCCCCATAGGTTAATGACCCCAAACACAATGCTCTGTGATCAGATCAGACAGACCTCTCTTCCCCCTCTGCACTAATCAGCACAATAAAGAAGATAAAAGATAGAATTACCATACAGTGTTTTCACAATCCAACATATATTGTCAATACAGTTAACTGATTACCTTTTCTTTTATAACAGATTTACTACATCTGCAGTAAAACTTTAGTTTGCCAATTTAGCGTTGTTTTCACTATTGTGGTTAAATGGCAACATTTATCTTCACAATGGACCCAACACAATTGTATAAGTGTTGAGATAACCTTTAAAACAACTTGTAGCTCTAATTTTTTCAGTATATGAGTGAATATTATGTTTTAATCCTTTGAGATCACAGGCATGCATCTTCCTAAAAAGGTCAGTTTTAGTTTAGAGTTGTTATGAGTGGGAAATCAGGATTAATCTTATCTGGGGAAACAAACCTACTCAAGATAAGATAAAATAATTATACACTAGCTCTTTGTCTGCATTGTTATGTCAGGAAGTGGGTTTCTCAGTCAAAGGTATTTTGAGTTAAGAAAAGTCCGACTGAGCTGCCAACATAGTGATCAAAGTGGTTTGTAAAGTATATTTTGAAGCTGCACATCAGGGAAAGTTGACTGAAAGAAGCAAATGTGGAAAAACAAAAACACGTCTCAAAAGCTGTTTTTACACGAAGTTAGTTTTTGAGTTTTTGTTTAAACAAAGGGTTAATTGTATAAAGACATAATAAAATGATTGAATTCTGATGTAGTTAACATGTTACTCACATGACTGATCACATCAGCAGTCAGGTGTTCCTGCATCCAAAGAAGAAACAGGAAGGTTCCTCTGTCTATTTGTCTCGTTTTTATTTGTGCAATGTCTTTTAATCTGGGAGTTTCTTTCCACCAAATGACCTCACAAACTTACAATATTCCTTTAGTTTGTTGTTTTTGCTTCAAATCAGAAAATGAAAACTATGCTGAAGTCTAATTATCACAAGTTGTTTGAAATTGCTTCAGATTTGCTCAACAATTACAGAATATGAAAACAATGGCTAATAGGTTTACTTTCATAATATGTATGAAAGCTTTGTTTACCCTCATGGCTGTTTCATGATGACCTTTTTCAAATTGTCTTATGTCCTCTTTTTTTCCACTGATGCAGATGTACTGCAACACAAATATGCCCCTTCAGAGCAGTATGTCTTATTATTAGTACCACTTCTGGCTGTCTTAAGTGGAATGATTCAGTATTCATCAATAGTGCTAAAAGTGGTATCATGGAACCAACAATCCACTTCACAACTCTTCACCAACTCAGCTCTGTGACTACTTTCCTGTCTGACTCAAAGGTGTAGCAGTGACAGGTTAGCTTCCAACCCTCACACCACCCCTACTAACCATGCCCCAGTTATTTCACAAAATTACATTCTGGCAGAAAAATGGCATCTCAGGCTCAACTTGTAAAGGTTTAGTGGAAGGGGTTAATATGATGTTCCCTCTCAGACTTGGATAGGGGTATGTTGACATTTTGAGGTCTTAACTTCAAGTTATTCTGAAAGCTGTGAAACCTTGAGCCCCTTCACTAGCTTTAAATATCACCTAAAGGTGTTTTCAGGTAACACCTCCAATCAGCCCTACAAAGGAGGTAGCGTCTATGCTTCGCTGTCTGACACCAGTGCTCAAGTTCTCATCCCAAGTGGCTTGGATATCGTATGTCTTGTCTGCAACCGGGAACCACATTCAAGAGAGGTTTAAAGGAAGAGGTGAAGGGGGCAATTACAAGACTGTTTGAAATGAAAGGACGTTTATGACTTTCTTGAAGGAAATATTTGTCAAGCATCCACCCACCAATTAACAACAGGGTGCAAGGAGTCTGAGATGGAGCTCTCAATGGCACATTTTTGGCAAAACACAAGTAACTGGAGTAGACTCTTTATTTTTCTCTATTTTTGAGGTTATTTAAGGTTAAATCTTTGCAAGAACATGAGTATATTTGGTGTTTATTACACTGGAGGAACTGGGGATGAGGTACAGGATGGTTTCAGTTTCCTCTTTGTGTGCATAAAATCCGTAAAAGTTCTAAGCTCTTTTTTTTAATTACATCTTTTAAAGCATAAAACTTAACTCAATTTCTGTTATTTTTTTAGTAGCTACCATATAAACTGTTTAAAAAATATATAAAAAATCATGAAGAAGAAGGGTTCTAATTAGAGTTTTCTTCCCTTTGGGATGGATTGCAGGGTGTTGCATTGCAAACTCAGTTTTTCATTAGTATCAAAAAAGGGATTATATAGCCTTGGTTATACTGTTTGTTCTGTTTATCAGTTGGCTAATAAACATCAATCATTATCTTTTTTTTAATCTTGTTGCAATTATTTAGTATTAAATATGCCCGCAATAACAGTGAGAGATGTAGATAAACATAGGTGAGTTATGTTAAAGTATTTGTGTCCATGAACAGATCTTTTCTTCATACAAGCGTGTAAATATTTGCCTGCACAGTATGTATACAAGCAAATACTAAAAGCCTGGTTGGACTCATTGCCTGCATTGCTTATCTGTCTTGTATAAACACCAAGATGAAATGGGGATAAAAGATGATGCACACTTGATTAACCTTTAAACTAATATCAGAGTTAGCCACAGAGCCAAAGTTGTAAGGACAAACTAGCCCAGCAGAATGCATGACTATTATCAGTGGTTCTTTTGTAATTAAGTTGATTCTGAAACACCAGCTTGCTGTGTGTGAATGCACACTGATGCTATGTTGAACCATCTGTTCATCTGAAACATTTGATTTGTATCAACTACCAAATGTGAACAGTGGTGGGTTAATAAACACATTTTTAATAGTTTGATACGAAGCAACTGCTGCATGAAAATACCCAAAGAGGGGAAATCTGTGATACCTTACATGGAGTTGAGTAAGAAGAATAAATACTGAGTTGACAGCTATATCTGACTTTAGGCTGACCTGTCAAAACAAAACAACTACAACTTTTGGGAAATGTGTTTTCAGTAGATGGTTCTTGAGACAATAGAAGTTGCATCACTGTAGCCATCATCAGTCACAAAAACAATATTAAGGCAGTAAAATATACATTGCAACAGGGGAAGAGAAAAACAGGAGAGCTTTGCTGCCAGAGTATCATAACCATTTTTGCTGTTTTTTTGTGTTGGTGTGAAAATAGTTGTGATATCAAAAGGAAATGGCCTCTTTTTGGCAGAAAGTATCAGAGGTGCCTTCATTAAGTCTCTGAGTTGCATTTTAAATGGCTGCCAAATACACTCTAAAAAGGTTACTCCTAATGAGGAAATTGCGAGCATTTCCTACTTAGTAGCATTCATCATTGTGACTCTATTTTTTTTCCTATAGCTTCTCTTTCATGTCCAATTTAATCGGCAGTGTATTCTCTTCTACAATCCTTCAAACCTAGTTTTAATTACTGCATAGTTATTAACTGTATTCTGACTGTTTTATGTCTTTAATTCTACCACAGAAGTACTGGAAACAGGTTTTTCTTATGCATCTATGCTGCTACTTTATTTTTTAAATGTATTGCAACTAATTTTACTAATTTTTTACCCATTATTCTTTGGTCTTTTTTTAAAAACAAATTTTATCTCTGGTGTATTGGGGACTTAGTTTGTTTTTTGCTGAGATCACTCATCATTTTAAGCAGCCTTTTCTTTATTCATGCCCATCATTCTAAGGCTTGATTCAAACTTGATAGAAACACCACATATTGGGGCGGCTGTGGAAGAGTGGTTAGGGTGTTCCTGGTTCGATCCCCCATCCCATCCTTTTCAGTTGGGTCCTTGGGCAAGACACTTCATCCACCTTGCCTGCTGGTGGTGGTCGGAGGGCTAGGTGGCGCCGGTGCGTGGCAGCCTCGCCTCTGTCAGCGAGCCCCAGAGTAGCTGTGGCTACAATGTAGCTTACCACCATCAGTGTGTGAATGGGTGGATGACTATAGTGTAAAGCGCTTTGGAGTCTGTAGGAACTTGATAAAGTGCTACAGAAGTACAAGCCATATACCATATATATTAAGCAGTTGTTTTAAATTTTGAGCCACTCTGTTTAGAGCTGCTCTTTCTTTTCACAGTTTCTAAAAAATGAAGCCAAATTTCTGCCAAATCCATTCAAGCACAGAGTTCAATCTAGCAGCAGCCGCCCCCAGTTCTCTCAGGATAGGGAAAACCCAGAGGAGGCTCCATTTAACCCCTTAGGATTAGTGCTCATGCCTACTTTAGCACTAGTAAAAGGGAAAACGTCTCAACGCATTGAGTCAACAGGGACTCGGGCTTGCTCTGCTGGCTTCCCACACAAAAATGGACAATGGGGGTGGGGAAAAATGGAGACTCTTCAGCTTTGACTTGAATAGGGTTAGAAATTTGCTGTACCGTTTGCCTTTCCACAGCCTTCACAGTACATTACCATACCAAATATACAAGGCTGTAATCTTAATAATACATTCAAAGAAAGTGTGTGAAGGTTTTGCATTGAATATTTTTTCTGCATCAGTTAGTCTATTTAAAATGCAGGAATGGTTGTCACGTTTATGTGTAGTTCTTTTCACATTTGCTTGGTCTGCCTGTATTGAAATGGATATATTTCATTTCTTCTTTCAGTGTTGCTTTTAAATGTTTGTCCTTGTCCTTCTTTAATCTTGTACATTTAGAGGACTCACCTGTCTGCCTGTCTGTGTTTCTTGATGTTTGTTTTGTGTATTTTTTTTTCCAAACTAAAAAAGTGATTATTTTTTTTTACAACTATTGTGTATCAGAGTTCAGTTGTCCTTTTGTGTCCAAGTCTAACTCTGTCCTGCTGGTGGAGGTTTATGGAAAGCGATGGTGGCAAGGCTGTCTGGTGCTGTGTCAGAGGGCATGGCATCTCTCACAAGGGTCCCTGGCTCAGTTGAGGCTCAGTCTATTGACTTTAGCCGTCCGCTGACATTCCCCCATGTTTGTCTAGGCTTTCATCACAATTCTGTTCAAACAAACGCCAACAACTGAAAACACTTTTTTTTAACAACTCACACGAGAACACACATGTGCAGATATTGACATACATGGACTCTGATTTAACTTCATAGCAACAGGTGACGCCCCAGAACAGAGACACAACTCTCACAGCTGTATTATGGGTTTTAAGGGCAAATCTTGTAAAAATAAAGGCTCAGAATGAAGAATGAGTTGCATCTCCTGCTGACATAGTTAATAGACATTATTTTAATTGAGTTGATTTGGAAGAAAACTGAAGAAAATAACTTGGTTTAATTGTCAGAAAGGAAATAAAATAGTGGTACTTTTAGGTTTGCCTTTTGTTACTTTGCCTTGCCCATGTTGCTTTGTCTGCGAGGGAGTTGGAGCAGAAAGCAGGAATATATTTACTAGTCAGGCAGGACGAGTGTGTTCTACTGATGTGGATTGCTGTCTGGATGGTTTGACAGCCTACCAAATTTCACACTTGCAGTGGTGCCACTCTGGTGGAGGAGCAGAGGACACGGGTTGTCTGTTGAGAGTGACATCACAATTGCAGAAAGGGAAAGTGTTCACATCTTTCTGGGGCTGCAGCATTACAAAGGATGAATTTTAGGAAGCAGGTGCAACCCACACCTGGATGTGTTCCTTCCACCTTGCTTAATTAGAGTTCAGTCTCCTCCTAATGAATATCTTCATCCTTGTCTTTTCTGTTTGTGTTTGTGTGTGTGTATGTGCATGTGTGTGTGGGAGCCAATAGGCTCAATTGGGAATTATCTAGCATTCCCCAGAGATGGCCTTGTTTCCTCCCCGCTGTTTATCAACATGAGCGTACCTGTTCTGCAGAAAGACTGATATACTAGTCTATTGTTAGAAATGATTTCATGACTACATAATTATACTTAAACTTTGTTTTCTTGTTAAAACGGCGGTTTAATTTTACACTAACTATACGGTGATGGCAATTAGTGTGTGATGTAAGTTACAATTGCCTTGTGCTTTCACAGCTGTTTCCTGCACTGGCAGGAAATCTTTATAGTTGTCCAGTGCATAGCAACACAGTCCATTTCTGTCACCAGAACTTTGAGTGGGTTGGCGGGGATCAGTCACATCATTCATCAGATCTAAGCCTCAATGTGTCAGAAGTATTAGAGTATAGAGGAAGAGCAATCTGTTTGATGTGCAGTCATCTGCTGGGTTATAATTGGGGCTCAGACCGCTTTCCTTTCAATGCAGTGACTTGGAATACACAATAGAGACATGGTGTTTGATTCATCTCATAGTCTGATGGGCATTCAAATCTTCACACTTACCCAAACTGAGCTCATCTTTGTCTGTTTGTGTCATTGTGAGCCTACTACTACTACTAAGTAGTACCAAGTAATGTATGGTAGGTGCTCCGCTTATGATTTTGGTTTACTACAATGAAATAAAATAAGATTTTTCTCTCATTTTTTGTCCAGCTCAAACTTTATGTGAAAAACATAAGTTTCCTGAATAAAATTAAAAGAAACTACTTTTATTTACTTTACACAAAATTCTGTTAATCTCCGATGGCTGCTAGTGTCACCTGCAACACACAACTATTTGATCTTACTCCTTCATATTTACCAAACTCACTTGTTTGTTCATTTTCATGGTAACCAAAATGATTCACTCAAAACATCATGGATCTGCATCCTCTAAGGAGTAGGTTGGCCTCATAAAAGTGCACAGTTTTACAACACTCTCAGGGTTTAGTAATAAAGTTTTGAGGATGAAATGCATCACAGTCTTGTAGCCCTCCCTTATATCTTCTGTTTTTGATTGCAGTCTGGAGACCAATATTGTGGTCACCAGATTGTGTTTATGGTCTACCTGAGATTTCAGTTGGCAGCTTTTCCATAGACACATTTTAAGCATTTCCTTAGACAGGATTTCTTTGGTCATTTATCTGGTGCCTCAGGTAATACGTAACAGGTCACACTATGTATTTAACGGCCCAGTGGATCATTTGTTTAGCCACTGCCTGTGAGATGTTTGTATCCCTTTTAACATTTCTCCTCAACCGAATTTCCTTTTTCAGCTGAGATGTTAGCTAAGGCTAGTGACTTGCCACACTGGATACCACTGTGGTAATGAAATCAAAGTCCATAAAGGCTGATGCAGTCTCAGCATGTATGGTTTGTGTTTATCAAGACTTCTGACTTCTAAATTACTTTGGTAGTTTTCTGGTCTGTCTCAGTCATGTTAGAAAAAAAAATCTAAAATGCAGTTATTTTAATGCCATTTCTCTAAAAAGAATTGTAAAAACTTTACAACTTCACCACAGACAAATTTATTCCCTTTTAAATAGTAAAAAAAGATTAGCAAAGAAAAAAACCCTAAAAGTACTTATCTTTATTTTAGTGTTCAGTGTTTTTTTTTTTATTTAAGTCTTCTGATTGTGTTTCTGCTTTAATTCCACTTAGTTTCCCAAAGGAATTGCAGAAAGGCAGTTATTTTCTTATTAGCTTGTCAGTGTTTGTGAAGCTCCTGAAGGTGTGTTTGTGGCTTCATGGTGGCCACGGTGGATTCAACTGTGCTTGCTAATTTAACTAAAGTGTGGGGAAAACAAACAGAAGGAAAAGCCAAAATGATCAGGCTAAACCTTTTTTTTTCAGCTACCTAATCTACTCTGGTAATTCTCCTCAAACCCTTCGAGTCCATACTAGCGATTGAATTTCAATGCATCTGTGATGAGATGGAGGGGGGAAAAAACACCAACCCCTAGCACTCAAATGGATTGGCAAGCAGATGCTCGGTCACAGTGACAGGTGATAAGTGCTTTGGCAAGCTGTAAGTGAAATCTTTATGCATGTCTTGCTGTATGTAGCGGTGCTGTCAGTGCCCATCATTCATTTGTTTTCGTTTTTTTTCATTTGTAATGTTTCTCAGAGCATTTTTTTTAGTTTTAGAGCAACCTACTCTCAGATTCTGATAAGCATCTATGACCTTTCAGATAGTGTTCTGTTTAAATGATCCGAACACTACTGTACTTCATAAGGTGCTGTATGAAAAGGAAAAAACTCCACAACTTTATACTTCATTAGTATTGAGTCTTATTGCTTCATATGGTAATTTCATGTACAAATGGAATTTAATTTTTACTTCCAAAGAACATTTTTGTCACAAAACTTGGTATATTCAGTTGTTGTCAGAATAAAAAAAAATTTAAAAAAACCTGCCCTTGGACCTGACTGGTTTGAATTTAAGTGCCCCGTTTTTACTGAACAGTGAATAATTTAAACTCTGGAAACGACCTATTTGCTCTTATAAAAACAAATTTTTCTAAAAGACTTGCAAATTTCATTTGACAGCATTGAAATCTGTTCCAGTTTAGAAAGGGTACATGAAACATTTTGCTTTTAAATTGTTGGCCTCAACTTCAATATGTGATGGTAACAGTTTAACATGAGTGCTGAATAGTTTTAGTAAGTAACTGTCTGTCTTAAAATTGCCTTATTAGAACGGGAAGTAAAAGTGGCATTTTATACTGAACAGTGGTCGGACAACAAAACATGTTCTATAAAATAAAGAAATGCACATCTATCTGTCCTCTATTGCAATAATAAAGTACTGACACAGTTCTTCTGTCTGCTTTGATAAACATAAAACATTCTCTTATTTGTGTTTTCCTTGAATGCATTGATTATAGTGTTTTAACCAACTTTATTTAGCATCATGCTTATTTTACAAGGCTCTTGAACCTTTCTTATCGTATATGGTGTAGGAGTATAGATCTGTATAAGATGTTTTAGACTTTGTTTAGCTTGTGGTGTTCAATAATATGAAGCTTTCTCTTAATTAAAGTGTTGGTGAGAATCTCTTGGAATGCTATCCAAGTATGCCCACTCATTTGTTTTCAGGTCAAAGGGTAGCTCTAAGATTTGCCTGAAGTTCTACGACAAAGAGAACATTTAAACCTTTCGTTTTATTTAAAACAGCAGCTGGATCAGTTAAAATCCTGTGCAATATCTCTTCATTACTCTCACAAAGTGGCCTCAACCACCTTCATTTATTCCTCTCCGCACTTCATCTCACTCTCTGCATTTTTCATCTGTGGATCAGCAGTAGACTTTCCATCTGAGACCCCCCACACCACTCCCATCCTTACAAATTTCTGTAAAATGAATGATTCAAGATGCTGTTGTAATATTTGAAAATTATGGCAATCACTAAATTGCTGTGTTAGCTCAGTAGTATTGAATTTGAACAGGTTTGTGATCACCACCAGAGCTTTGGATAGAGCTTAGTTGGCCCTATAGTCTCTAAGAACAAAGCAGGCTTAAAGAAGGCATGGCAGACTATTCAAACTCTTTTTGCACCAGCCCAAAGCTGGTTTCTCAAAAGCAAAGGTTTAATCCTCCTTTTCTCACTGCATTTCCCCGTCAGTCATCTACCAGGTTTTTTCTTGTTTGCATAGCATCATTAGCTGGGGGTCGACCCCGCTCTCTCCTTAGCCTCCTGTGAAGTCCCAATTGCTCTTTTTAAGAATGATCACCAT
Source organism: Millerichthys robustus (assembly GCA_034783495.1). NCBI lineage: Eukaryota > Metazoa > Chordata > Actinopteri > Cyprinodontiformes > Rivulidae > Millerichthys > Millerichthys robustus. Next base: position 16,307,192 of record JAVKLF010000073.1, on the reverse strand, counting down.
TTCCAATCCTATCAACCATTTGGGTTTTGGTCTGTAAAACTCTAATACCAGCATGTTGAAGAATGTTTAATCCATTTGGCCAAAGACCCATGAAACATTAGGATGAGACAGACAATGCGTGTTTCAAAAATAGCTGCCTTTATCTACTACAATAATTGCGCCATTACTGGGAATTTTAAATTTGGAAGTGTTTTTATTACCTTTCTTCCCTTACATTGTTTTCATTGCATTCTCCAAGTATGTAGTATCACAGTACATAATTAAACAAAGTAGAATCTACTAAACCACTGACACCATGGCGTTAACCTCTATACTGTAGGTGTTGGCAAACTAGAACCAATTAATGCTATTTTAAGAACCCAAACACACTACTGCAAATTAAACTTGGTAACAAAGTCAAGCAGATTGAACATTTTCTCAGAAGTTGAGAAACTTTTACTTATTAGATTCTAAAGCAAAGGTCCAGTCAGGTCCAATCTGGTCAACGTTTGGCTTAAATTGGAGGACTGTGAAGAATGACACTTTTTATCTCTTCATCTGACCACTGGTCATCTCTCATACTTTTTTGAAGCAGTATTTGATCAAACCTAACCAACCCAACCCATGACCCTGCACCTTTGACCCAGCGTTTGAGTTCTGAAAGCAAACCAACAGTTTTCAGTGATTCCATGTGTGAATAAAGCTCTCTGATATTATATTTTTCTCTTTCTGTTTTCTGGATTTATCATTGTTTTCTACAATGGTAACACTGAGCTCTCAGAAGGCATAATACTAAAAAAACAAAAGTAAAATAGATTTAATGGTAACACATAGTTGTTTCAGGATGATTAACTCTGCAGCCAGGCATGGTGTCCCTCTGAATTCACCAGTTAAATGCACAATTAAACCACTTAAAACCAACAGTTTTATGTTCTATTGCTCCACCAACCAGCCTCTCTCTCTCACTCCATTGAATTGCCCCAGAACTGATATACTTAAATTTTTAACAGAAAGCTGTTTTGAGACTTAAAATCTGATCTCTACTTAACAGTAAGCTTGATTATTTATAGTGAACTGAGCTGTAAATAGCATAATTAGATTGAAGTCAGAACTAATGTCCTATTTTACTCATTCAGAAACTTGCCAAAAGCATGATTCATATAATGTAATTATTTAAAAAGCACACAGAGTGAGTAGACCAGATATTGCAAAGCCACATAAATGATCACATTTATCTAGTTTATGGTACACATGTTTGAGATTTGCTGTTTTACATAGGTGATAAAACCCAGATTAAAAAAATGTGTTCCATAATTTTCAGAACATGAAGAGCAAGGTTCAGTAGTAGTTGTTCAAATACTGGTGACCCTATGGTTGTTTTATTACAGAGTATTAAAAATATACTTGGATTTAAAATATCTGTTTAAATACCTACAATGTAGTGCATCTAATTAAATTTACATCTACCAAGGAGCTGTTTCCCCTATAATTAAGAAGAGCATTTGTGCTGCAGATGTGTGTTTGTGTTTGCGCTGCTTTTAGGCACAAACCGCTCCATGTTCAAACAGACCTTAGATAACTGTAGTGGGGATTTGACAAACGCTATGCCTGGGTTCAAGGGGAACAGGGAGTGGAATAAAAATACCTCCAATGATGCACGGCTTTGTCATAAAAAGTCTGTCACTGTTTCAGAAGGCAATTAATTGCCAAAAGAAAAATTAAACCTGTCCTACCAAAAATACCCAAGTACAAGCTAGAAGATGACAAAGAGTAGGGTAAACATGGAAGCTTATGACTTGTTAAGTCATTAATTAGGCAAGTGTCACTAGTTTTCTTTCAGTAAATGGCGTTTCTTGGTTATGTTGCATTTCTTAAGTTTAACTCTGTATATTTAAATCTATAAACAAGAAGAGTGAACCAGCATCTCTGATTTTCATGTGTGATTGTGGCTTCTTGTAAATTGGAAACCATAAACTGTTATGTTTAAGAGCAGCTTGTGTTGTTTGAACACCTCTAAATTGTTTATTGCAGCAAACAATAAGCAGAGAGATGAAATTTGTCTTCCTTAAAAAAACAAACAAGAAGGGGAAAAAAACAGTTTTTGAATAAATGTAATGCCAGTGCATTTAATGGTTGGGTCAGGACTGGTTCCTATTTATTGGATGGAAAACAAATGCATATTATTACCAGGTGCCATGGTGAAAGCAGGAACAAAATTGTTGGGAATCATACAATGGTTGTGCAAAGATGTGATCATACACTCTGCTACACACTTAAATCCAGTTGTCTCATAAAATCGGAGGCTACATTGGTTGCTTTTTGGTTAGGAAATGACATAATCTAGACATGACATTATTCTTGTACTTATATTCTTGCTCATTTTGACAAGAGTGATGGACACGTGTGGACATACTTCCCGTGGAAAACTGCTGAACTATGGAATTATCTGATCAGATTTGCTGAAGAGAACATCCTCTTGCTGTCATCTTAAACAAATAACTGTCATTTTATCTTTTTACTGGACCTCCTGTTCGCTCACTTGGCAGCCCATTTCCTGGCTGCATGCTCTGCTGTTTCCTGTTCCCTGAGTCGGATCGAACTGAGGAGTGATTTTGTTGAATTGACTGCAGACTGATCTGAGTGCGTCTGAACAACATTAGGAATCAAAACTCATTCATTTTGAAACGAGCTTTGAGTTAGATGCATGACTTTAGAAATGTTGTTTTCTATACTCTTATACATGTATATGCTTTATGCTTTCGACGTGTGTATGGATGTGCATATGGTTGTAGTGTGTGTGTCGATGTGTGTATGCATATACATACACATATATATGAAAGGTGGTTATATAAACTCTAATTACTTACACCTATGTACACACAGTAGTTAAGGCTTTTTGTTTTGGTTACTCCTCCACTCATTAGTTAAAACGTATATCCTGAGTGACTTAGGCATTTTCAAAACCTAAGCCCTAAGTAAGAAAAAAATCAATATATGCAAGTATGGTTTTGTTTTTTAGAAGGAAAAATAGAGACTAAAATTTCTGTAATTATCCAATTCTGCTGACTTTAAGGCTTAGATTTTGAACAACACATACTGTATTTGTCACTGCTGCTAGATACTACGTATTACTATTGATACTATTTCAGCTATATTACTGTTTTTATATGACCATTTTATGAGTTTTAAGCTAAACTGCACAACCTCTTTTTTTAACACTAAATTTGTCATCAATGATTGATTTTAACCAGTGAAATTAGTAAACAGCTAAATCTGTTTGTCTGATCTGGGGATGGTGTTGCTTCAGTGCTCCAGATGGACAGGGTTGTATGTGCTGTTAGCAGGCCTGCATGGAGCCAAAACAGCTGCTGCTCTTTAAATGAAACTTCTGACATTAACAGCAGTTAGTACACTCCTATGAGGCCCCCCTTTACAGCTGTTCTGAGGCCATTTCGTCTTTTAATTGGGACGGGCGAGATCATGGATTGCATTAGTCAAAGACCATGCTCTGAGGGCCTATGGACTCCTACAGTGGGGCTTGTTCCTTTTTTATATATCCTATGGGCTGCTTGCATTGCTGTATACCTTCTTACTTAATCTGACTCCCATACAACTCATATCCATCCAACCTTTATTATTATAGAGACAAATGTATAAGAGGTGTATGTAGACGTTTAGTTTATGAGCTTATTTTCTGTCTTGAAGTTCACATGAGGAATGCATTTGTTTCAAAAGGTTTTGAACTCTTCCAGTTACTTATTTCTGTTGTAAAATGTTATTCTAAAGTAGAAATACATAAATAAATATCAGTTTCCTCAAAGCTAGTGTGCCGCCAGTCTAGACTGGGTGGCTGTAACCAATACCTGCTGTCTGGCCAGCAGTGACATATTATATATTTGCAGGAGACAATCACTGTATTTATGTATGAGTTAAATATGCCCAGGAGACACCGCTAGAGATTACATATCTGCAACCGGAGTGCTAGAAAAGATTGACATATGACTGTTAACTCAATTCAAACTTGATTAGGCCTAATTGGAGAATGAATGCTCCCTCTCTTTGAGCATGCTGGGGGAGGAAAGCTAAGGAGAGTTATTGACAGGGTATCGGCGCTCCCAGAGCGGGACACAGACCTTGAAGAGTATGTTTTTCATACCTCAAACAACTTGGTGAAAGAGGTCAGACTTTAGTATATACAGTGTATCCACTGGGCCTGTAAAGTGAATGTTTGCATTTCTTGTCAGATTTTGAGGATTTTTAGTGAAATCGATTACTTTCTGTTGTTTCATACCGCACCAGGAGAAGTGCTTGCCACCTAACAAACATGCTAACACAACAGAGTATGTTGAGCAGAGGGCAAGGTCTTTGAGTAGATCAATTTTGTATAAACCCTTGAGGGTGATGCTGCAGCACTGGCAGCTCTTACGTTTCCATCCATTCTGCAATTTGTGCATTTTTCCCCTCACATAAAGGCTGTGTCCAAAGGACTGGCACAGCTAAACAGATCAACAAAATGTTTCACTATATAGTATATGACTTCATCACGCACCATCTATTTCTCTGCCATGTGCGACTCAGCTGGCTTGTGGTTTAGCAGATATCTCAGGATCCTGCTTCATCCTGCATCAGATCTCATTAAAGATGGAAGTGAAGATTAAACCACATCCTCTTTAGCACACTGTGGCACTGAGCAGGAGGCATCCACTTCCAGTGTATTACTCATAAATAAGATTGAACAGGCAGTTCCTGCAGCGGCAAAAACGACGCTTGTTTGCCACGCCAGAGGAGGTTTGTTTCATCAGACAAACTGACAAATGCTTTGGACATCAGTAATGCATCAGACTACAAAATGTGGCAGATTTTGCAGAAAGACACATTAACCTTTAAGAACTGTACGAGTCAAGTGTATACAGGCTTTTCAGAAAATATCGTTTTCAGCCAAAAAAGCAGATTATGTGAACTATCTGGTCTGGTTGATTAGTGAAGTATGAGAATATGCTTTATGACACCAACTTTATGGAGCTGTCAGAAAGTGTTCTTCTGAATGAGAGCAAAGCAGAGTTTCTTTTGTACTGTTTTGCAGCAGGAAGAGAGTTAAGCCAATTAAATACATTAAAGGTTTGAAACTGCAACCCAGCTTCATAAATGATGAACGCAGTGAGTGCTAGCCAAGGCTCCTTACTGGTGGCTCCTCGGCAATTAGAAGTTCCCTTAATGATCCCAAATTACCTCGTCTTTGAAGTGGTTCCCTAATCCAGGCAGTGTCACATTCTCTTAGTCTATTGAGGGAAAAAAGCTCAGAGACTCTCATCTGATGCAGAATTTGAGTTTAGCAGCATGACTCTTATTATGTTATAATAGAATGTCTCTGCTGTTTAATTAAAAAGATTGCTTTCAGTCATTTTATCTGAGCTATGCTACTTGGTATTTCACAGTTTCAATCTGTGACTGAATTCCTCATATATTGTATAAAATGCATACAATCCTGTTTAGATCACGCTATCTGAGTACAAAGTTTGAATTAGTGGCGATGTGAGACAAAATAAAACTCACCAACTTAAGCCAGTTTACTCAGTTTGCCTACCTTTGCAGATGCCATTTCTTTTTAGGTCATTCATCCATCTCACCTTCCAAACAGGATTGCATTTTAATCATGTATGCTTTCAGCCATTTGCTTCAGTTTTTCTTTTTCTTCTCTGAGCATTCTCATTTACTATTTGGAGACACATAGACAGCAGGCCTTTTGCTCACAGACTAGACTGCCTCGTGATTGAGCTCACGTTGGAATACAGATTGATCTCTGCCTCTAATAGAGGTCACATAGATATTTCCACCCTTCACATTTCCAGAAAAAAAATCTCACAAATGTTTTAAAAGCAGATTGTATTTGTCAAACACGTGGCTCACTGACCTTTCCAGCAATTTGCCATATTTACCTCTTGCCCTAGGGTTTTACAAAGATACAAAAAGGCACAACGAGGAGTGCTTTCTGTTTGTGTCTCAGGACCTGTCCCTGCTCATACCCCCTGAGTGGTCGGTGACAGGAAAGACTAGCTAAGGTTAATTCAGGAAAAAAAAGGATATATCAAGTGTTGTGGCACCCAATGCATTTCAAATGATGTGTCCTTGGGATGCAAGGTTACTGCTGAGTCCTCTCAAAAGAAACAATCTGAGTAACTATAGGTTTTAGTGAATAAATCTTCCAAACGAAAAGGTCTTGTTGGCTTGTGAAGTTTATTGTTGCACAGAAAGCCGGTTTTCCTGACATTATTGTGTGGATGAATTTTCTTAAACTTGTTTCTTTGAGGGAATTCTCATCATTGACTCTTGAATTCAACAACTCTTATTTTCCAGCTACAATTTGCAAACATGATATGGTGGATTGTTCATTTAAGCTTGGTACTTTTTTGGATTGTGAAATTAGAGGTAGTAATTATAAGCTTTTTTATAAATAACTTTCTCCGATTCCACGTAGAAATACGTACGATGCTATCATTTCATTCTTTTCCAGATGTGCTGGGTTTTTCTCTTCGTTTATATGCTCTCACCTGGAAAGAGGTTGCCTACTGTGAGGATGAGATGGGGATTTAAATTATTTGACTCTGGGATCTGTGTCTTCTGTGTCCAGGTGAGTTAAAAAATGGAATCGTAAGAAGCAGACAGTTAAATAAGTTATTGAGGGGGGTTCCTGCTGTGTTTTCTCTTCCTCTAACATTCAGTTCTATAATCAGGTTTAGAGTCTGTCACTGAAAACCTTAATTTTCTTTAACACGTGTAAAAGAATCAAATTGGCTCTCCAGAAACGACAGGTCTCTAACAATGTAACTAGTGTGCAAGTGTGACAAGCAGCAGAGTGGAGGCAGCTCTGTATTCATTGCCCCACCTCCTTTGTAGAGCCTCTAACACAGAAACTCTAAAGCTGGCAGGTCTGTGTAAAACTGTCATGGCTCAGATCAAAAACAAGGAGAGTTGGTTTTTCGGTTGCTGTCTAATATTGGAGGTACATTGTTTATTTCAATCTACTGGAAAAAAAAACCACTTGGGGGTATTTTGCACAAAATGGTTAATGAACGCCTTGTTTAAACCTTGCCTTTGGCATATGACTTGACATTAAGATGGTCAGACTATCTCCAGGTTCAGCAAGGAAGCAAAGAGCTTGGAAGAAAGCTGTTTAACTGCTGCAATTAAGCAGTTCTGCAAAGTTCAGCTGAAGAATTACAGTATCATTTAGTGAGATATAATCATTGTCTATTCTTCTAGTTGGGTATCCCCACGATAGCTGTTAGTCTTTCAGCCTGCAGCACATATGTCAATTATTGAGTTTAATGTGGATGACTGTTGTTTTATTCTCCTGAGTGTGTAAGTGGAAGCCTTTGGATCGTTGCTCTTTCTAACATTGTTGAATGTACAAACGGTATGGCTGCATGTGTTTTATTAATTTGCAATAATGTGTTTGTCCATAATATGATGAAGATGATAATTATAAGACCTATTATAAGCAATCAACTCAGAAGTCGCAATAAATTTGGGGATACTTTAAAACTTTTCTTATTACTGTAGGCGATTGAGAAGTTCAAGATTGTTTTATTTCTTAAATGAAATGGGATTAAATGACATTTTGTGAATTGTTTTTTTAAAATTCAGCACATGTATCTTTTGTTTAAGTATCATCATTATAGCTTTTTAAAAACTAATTCCAGTCTTTATGTTGAAGCAAACAGAAGTTTAATACAAAATGAGCATCAGTCTGGCAGGTTGTTTTTAGAGAGTTAAGCCTAAATAGTTATCTGATGGATGGTACTCTCCAAAAAGAACACCATGGACCACCATGTTTAAGTATGAAGTTTTTGGAAAATGCCCACTTGATTTTTATGTTCTTCATTGCTGTTTTACTCAAGCTCAGAATTATTTTCCAAGTAGAAAAACTGGTTTGCAGTTGTTTCATTTTTTCACAGAAGATGCAATCAAGCCTGCTCAAATAAACGTTTAAAATAAATTGTGCTTTTGTTGTTCCGAGAAAGCAACTGACATCAAGCAGCAGAAAATGATCCATTTGCATTTTGCATAATATAAAAAAGCTAAATGTTCTTGTTTAAAGATGCACTACACTATTGTGTGAGCCATGTTTTGTGGAAAAATGAGTCTCAAAACAACGTAACAGATTTTTTTATTTTAATACTTTTTTTGTAAAACGCCTTAACTATTTGTATGCTCACTGCTGCTGTTCCAAAGCTCAACATGTGTCATTTATTTTTATTCATTTACAGTGTGATTATTTGAGATTGAATTTATTTGTAAGAGCGTTCATGTAATCATATTGTATTAACATATATTATTATACACTTTGTAATTTCAATTTTTACCATAAACTATAGAAAATATAATTTTGGGATATTGTTTACTACATTTATCCATATTTGAAGAAGATGAACAATGTTTTTAAATGACTTTACAATTGACTTTGTGAACAGTTTATTCAATATGTTACATAATGTAGAAGGGGTTTTGTGACTCATTGGGCTCGTCTAATTTTGTTCATCAGTGCTAAATTGTTGCATTGAACACACATTGTGAAACAGTACAAATGATTAAAGTTGTTGTTAATAAACTAGCTTTAATTAACACCTAACCTGTTTTTGGACTCTGTGCTCGATAATCAGAAGAGCAGATCAATCCTGACTGTAGCTGGAGCTCCAGGGAGACAAGTGTCTGCGACATAAACCCCTTCCTCCTGGGTGCACTTTGCACATGACAAGAACCCTATAGATGTGAGACACTTTAGCCTGCAGTGTGAATGTAGCCTAAGTAGGGCCCTATTCTTCAAACAAAATGGAATTCATTATAAAATATAGAATCTCATGCAATTCGCTCATTTTGGTAAATATCTGAGGTATTTTGGCCGCTGTCACTCCCTGGACCTGCCGTTGCCTAGTTATGTGGCTTGTTACATTACTTTTCAGTCACTTTATATTTACACACTTTATAGGTTAATAAATATGGCTAGAGTGAAAATGTGAAATAAAAAAAGGAAAAAGTACAATTAAAAAAAAAATAAAAATGGAAACCACAGAAAATTGGGGGGGATAGAAACCGAATTTGGGGAACAGTAAAGCTGATTTCACGGGGCCCTACATGACCTCAACACTTACGGCACTGTGATCAAATAAACGTTTGTGGGAATGGATTCTCCTGAGTGCCTGCTAAGTGCATTTTGCTAAGGAAGTAAGAGAAGTTAAAATACAGTTAGTGTTAAAAAAGAAAATGCACTCTTCCTTAATGCAATGGTCTGCACTTAAGCTATATGGGATTTAAGTGTGAGCATATATATGTACCTTGCCCCAGTTATCAAGGGCTAGACTGTCATATGTGCTCTCTTCTACATAGATGAAGCGTATACGTCTAAAGGAGTTAGATTCAGAAGCTGTACGTCAGTTGGGGAAGGTCTCCAATTTAACGCTGTCCTCTCTGCTCTCCTTCGTTTGAAGAAAGGCAGGCATGTTATTTTGGTTGGTGTGAAGGGAATTATCAGGCTGCCTGGCAGGTGCCTGGCTGGAGTTAGTGGAATAAGGAAGCCCACGAGGAGCCCGACAGTCTTTACTATACTGTACTGTACGTACCAACCAGTCTGATCCCTGACGAGGAAGAGAGGGTGTGGTAATGCAATTCTGCCAAATCGAAGATTGTAATGGTTATTCCAATAATATGCAGCTGCTGATCCAGATTTCACCAGACCTCAGCAATAATGATCATCTTTGTCAATTAACTTACTGTTATTCCAATGTTTGATATCCATTATATTTGCATTTTAAATTGTATGTGTGATTTTTATTTATTTGTTTTGCATCACTTCTCTCCAAGATAGACATTAGTTACAATGATTCAGTACAATAAAATATTCTTCAAATGGCACTGTGCAGCTAACATGTAATTTTAAAATAATAAAACATAAACAATGATTTCTTCTGAGACTGTTGGAGTGTTTTGCAAACTAGTTCTTGGGGCAACCACACAACCATAGTGCATTTGTGATTTAAAATAATGGGAACAGGACGTGAAATGAAACATTGCTTTCCATTTAACCTCTTCATTTTGTCTTAAGATACATTCTTACATTTTACATTTCACGTTTAAGGGAATATTAGGTCTCCTTCTTGTTGTTAAAAAAGTTATTGGTGTCTATTCTTGGTGTCATTGACGTCGAGTTGGAAGACATTCAAACTCACACTTTGCTTACCCCACCTGCAGTTTTACTTCCTTGTAATTCCTCCAGGCTCCTGCCGTAGGACTTTGGGTTGAACAGATGCAGGTAGATGTATATTTATGAGGGGGATGTGTATTCCACGGAAAAGCGATGTTGAGAAAGGTGACCTTGTTAGATAAAAGGAGGGCTTGGAAGCCAAATGATGAAAGAGAATGGGATCATCCTGGGCTCATTAATGTGGATTTGAAGGTCAGGTAAATATAACAATAGACGTGTGGGCTGGTTTTGGCATCTGGTTTTGTTGCTTTTGTTATGATGGTGACAAGCCTGCGGAGAAAAGGGATTAATCACTGTGACACCAGCTTGTTGTCACATTGACACATTCAGACATCATAACAAAAGTGCTGTGGTTCTTGAAGGAAGGTGCAAAAACAACATAATTTCCTCCATAAGTAGTATATGACATGCACTGTTAAAAATATGAATAGGCTTATAAGTAACCAACATGCTCCCCTGATATTTTAATAAGTAGTAATTTTAACTGAGTGACGAGCAGCTATTTCTTTTTTATGCAAATATTTTTCAAAGCACAAATATTTCTGAGGTTATGCCAAAGTCATTTTTGCTTCACATTATAAGTAAACCAGCAGCCCAGCAATACTGAGGAAAAAGTTTTATGTGGTCATAAATAAATTTAGTCCAAACTTCATGCACTGTTGATCATAGCAAGTAGATCAGCTTTAATTTCCTCTTTTTTCTCTTTGAAGCATTGTGCATCAAATACCACACCCTTTTGTTTGCAGTAAATTTAATAAAGTTAATTTCTGAGCATACTTCAAATCAGTTACTTTTGATAACTTTGCTCTCCCAATATCACTCAAGTCTTCTAGCTACAGTCATTTAAACATTTAGAAGTATTTGTTTTAGTAAAAACAGCTCTTTGACATTCTTCTGCATTTTAGTTAGTTTAATTTTTGTGGCGTTACATTATCTATATTGTGTACTCGTGAAGTGATTTGTTTGTTTATTTGTTTGAGAAACATCATCTTGACTAAAATGGCTTCTGTGAGGATGCCGTCTCTGCCACTATAGCCTGGCTCAGTCAGCCTCCTTGGGGACTACTAGAAGCTAAAAAGAATAAAAAATGCCAGCAAGCGTTATCGGCCAAGCCTGCATGTGTGGTGTGACATGCATTTTTAATGTGCCACAAGTAAATACTACCAAGGCTTTTCTTCGCTTGTCTTTCAACTGATGGCTCATTTAAGTTTCATTTCCACTGGAATTCCAGCAGATGTGAACAGCAAAGGCACCACGGCTAATAAATGTTACCGGTACTTCCAATTAACCTGGAGAGATGACTTGCTCTAGATACCAAATACGAGCCTGAATTTCTCCAGCTGATGCAGGAACATCTGTATATACATGACACTCTGTGTGTGTGTGTGTGTGTGTGTGTGTGTGTGTGTGTGTGTGTGTGTGTGTGTGTGTGTGTGTGTGTGTGTG
>JAVKLF010000073.1:16254960-16295376 GCA_034783495.1 Millerichthys robustus | reverse complement strand
ATAGTTATTGAGGGTTGGCTTGATTTAGACGGAGCACTACTGAAGGCCTAGATGTTAAATGCACGGCCCGCCACTGAGTAGTAGTAATAGTAGTAGTATAGATCAAAAGTATTTCAGTTTGAGTCGGCCCATTATATATCATCAGTTCACAATAAAAGTCTCCTCGTGGCACTGAAAGTAGAAAATTCATTTAAGATTTGCAGATGCAGATAGGCTGGTAGTTTTACATTGTCGTGGCAGTTCTGGTTGCTTTGAAAAATTGCACCAAGATTTCTTTGACTCAGCAATAAGAGCAGGAGACCTGCAACAACAAATTTATTAGTTTCTGTACTTCACCTTTTCTCCCAGAGCCACAGCAAAGTACATCAACCTCTGAGTTTACTGAGAAACGTGGACGAGGCTGCTGAGGATAAAGGAGAGGGTGCGTTTGATGAAGCAAGAAAGGCTTTAGTCAAGTAGCTGAGATGAGAAAGTAAACAGTGGATTTGTTTACTGCTTTGAGGTTTTGTGGTTCTACACCAGCACGTCCAGTTTACCTGCATGATCTAAGGCATCAGTGCCCCCTCTGTACACATAAGACATTCACCAAAGTCTACATAAAATATTTAATAAATGCTTTACATGTACCTTGATGTAGTAGTAATAATAATACATAATGATTTTACTCTCCCCCCACAATTTATAAAACATACCTGCACACTGGTGGTGTTATCATTTTAGAACTTTTTCAGACGGTTGCATCACACTTCCTTTATTGTCCGAGGGTTGGTTGAAGTTGCTCTGGTGTTTAAAGGTTTAAAAGGCAGACAGGAAGTGGGGGTGTCACAGTGACTGTGCTGGCATGTGTTTGATAGTCCAGTTTAATGGAGTGGACCAGTTTTTCCTCATGACCTGTTGTCTCTAAGGCAATCTGTTGAGCTCTTCCACTGAGATTTATGACCTATGCTGCGGTTACTACAGGGCTGATGCCGCTTCAGACTAACTCCAAGTTATGGCCTCCTCCTTTGTCTCCTCACTTTCCTCTCATTAACTGGGTCATTGCAGACCTAGCATTTGAACCCTAAATATGTTTTGTGGCTTTAAAACAAAAGTGTAGTTCAGTGCTTCATTTTATTTTATGAGAGCAGATTCTTTAAATTATTGATTTGGTCTTTTCTATCGTGAAAAAAAAGATTGTATAGTAAAACTCCCTAAGGGTCAATCTCTGAAGAGAAGATGGTAAACACCCATTAACCATGTATTTAAAGAGACATCTCCGCATGTGGACAGGCAGCCACTGTAGGACAAACAGATAATGGTCTTCTGATGATGTTAATTGTTTGCTTTCCCACTGCTTCCCTAAAGGCATAAATGTGTGGGTCCTGCACACAACATCCAGACTGAGCTCATGACAAGCAGAACAGTAGAGAGAGCTTACTTATAATTATCACACTCTGGATTATAAAGATCAGATAGTTAATGTGGCCAAATATGGATTTGCTTTGATTTCAACTAGGATCATTCTTAAGATTTCTTAATTGTTGTACTTGAATAAGAACAAATCAGTTTCTTTTTTTATTTTTTATTGTTTTCTCCCTCACACAGAATTTATATGGCTGCGCTCAGACTCTGAGTTACACATATTTTATACTCAAGCAGCATTTTGTTTTATATGATTAACTGACAATATTTTTTTCATTGTTTTGATCATTAAATGAGAAGAAACAGCATAAAGGAGAAATCAAAAGGTGTAACACAGCGATTTTTACAATAATAATAATAATTTTTTGCTTTTTCTTTTCACATTTGTCAAACCTACATAGAAGATGAGTGTAGTCCTCGTCTCCCAGTAGGTTAATGCCATAAACAAACCAAGTCACGTGAAGTTCAGAAGCTGCTTGCATCTCAAGCACAGCCTGGTCCCTTCCACCACCACCCTGCCCTGCATACATATATATGCAGAAGAGTTGTCTGATTAGCAACCACGTCTCAGAACCCTGATTAGGTGTGGAGTAAATGAAGTGCCCCCCTCAGGCATGCATTTCCATAATGTCAGGTAATTAAACCCTAGTGTTTTAATAGCTCAGGAATAGGAAGACTCCCCAGGAGACAAGACAATGATGATAGAGTATGCTGCAAAATAGTTGACTGTTAGCCGGCTTTGAGCTGATTTTAAAACTATTCAATTAGCCTAATAATAATTCCATTGGCAGAAATGCAACATTATGTTCACTTTTCAAATTGGTACAGAGTCATGTAAAATAACTAGGAACTTGTTCTTTTTATTTATTTGAAGATGAAAGATGTTGTAGGGTATCCTCTTCCTTCTGGCAGGTTTTAGTAGTTCAAAAATAAAAGTCGTTCCTCGGTTCATCTTCAGCACATGGAAGGCAGTGGACGACATGCATCATTTTCAATGAATGATCTGCCTTCAACTACAGATTAGTTTTAACACATCTAGATTAAAATCGGATTTTGTTTGTTTTAATAGAGCTTTACAGATATAAACAGAAAATGTAGGAATCTGGTTTTCCAGTGCTGTTAAGGATCTGGCACATATTTGAGTGCTTTTTGTTGATAGCTGAGAGATTCCAGAGCTGAACAAAGGCCCAGAGAACACAAGTGTCTTATTTTTTATCACAGAAAAACCTGGAGAGGTGCTATTGTAAACATGACAGTGGCTTGTCAGTACATCCCTGTTCAGGTTCCTGGTTTTGTGTGTGTGTTGTGCTCATAATGTATGAGAGCACAAAGACCACACAAATGCATAACAAAAGCTCTTTGGTGAATCCAAATCTGCTGCAGGAGACTTTTCTTTGTCAGGCCCACTCATATTTGTGGGTCTCGGATGAGAACATTGTGCAGCCATAATGGTTCCGCTGAAACACGTGAAAGCTGAGTGAACTGCAGCAATCACTTCCTTCATGTGATCAGGCAGTGAATAAATAAATAAATAAACAGCCATGAATTTTTAATGTGATTGGATTGCTCTTGCTAATAACTCATGTTCGTTATCCACTAGCAGCGCTAAGAACGTTTTTAAGAAATAATAGGCTTTTAATGGGAGCTGATGCTGCAGCTCAAACTGAAGATCATTAAATGCATGTTACAGTGTGTGATACTTTCAGGGCTTGTTGTAGGAACCACACTTCAAACACCGCTGCTTTTTAGTTTGAGTAGAATACAAATGAACTGACATACTTTTAACCCTCTTTAATCTTTTTTTTTTAAAATCCTTAACTGAGAGGAAAATGGAAATAGGTTAATTTAATGATGGTTTTGAATGCTAATCTGACAGGTACCTGTAGCTGAACCAGTAAAGGTCACAGCACCAATGTTTGTAACACATTGGAGAGTTTGCTTTTATGTAACTACAGTGCCAGATAAAAGAAACAAGTTTCACTTTTAGAGCCATGAGTCTTGGTGCTGGAGAGTCCCACTCAAAATGTTTAACTTAAAAATGAAAGGCTTTGCGTGAAAAGCATTTTGCATTCCTTAAAGGAATTCATGTCACTTTCGTCTGGATAAAGTCTGGTTTTACAACTAGTTACTGGTTTATTTAAACATTTGGGTTTTTTTTAACACACCAACAACAAAAGCCCTGTTTTTGTCTTTCAAATGAGTGAAGCTTTTGCTGCTAATGTGTTAATTTAGTAAATTAAGACAAAACACCCATAACAGTAAATACTTTTGTCTCCTGTAGACGTGTTAAACTATTGGCTCATATTCATGTTAGGATGACTGGTGTTGTTGGAAGGCAGCTAACATCAATAACTAACACTTGTTTGGCCAAACACAGCTACTGAAATGTGTAATTACAGGTTTGACTGCGAGTGTAACGTTATTGCACATCCTTCCAGCCAGATTTCGGTCCTCCTGAGTCATTTTTAAAGTACTTCCATTTCTTTTAATTTTCTTCTGAGTGCTGTGAGGGTAAAATCTCAGAATATTTGCTATTAGGTGAAGTAAATTATGCATTATTTCTTGTTTTAAACAAATTTTTGGATTTCTATGAAACTTTAACTTAAATGGACTGCTGAGACTTTTCTAATAATTCATATAAATGTATCTTTTGAAACTGACATAACGCTTTCTTTTTCTCGTTTCAGCAAACACCAGTCTTCTGGGGGGAGGAGGAGGTGAGTGATTAATTTTACCAATATGCCATTATAGTTTTATGCACTGCAGTAGTTTCTTTTGACACCTGAGTAATCAAATCAGATCTGGCACAACTACAGCACATCACAGACGTACATGTCGGCGTTCTTTCAAGAGTCTTTGCTGCGCACATCTTTTTTAATGTGAGACCAAAGCATCGCAGCATTTTCCACAGCAACTTTGCACTGTGCCACACTGAGAGGTGGTCATTACTTTAGCGGCCTGCCGAAGAGCATTATCTTCAAAGCAGTGGAGAAAATGTGAAGCAGCCAACTGTGGTGTGAGAAAACGGGGGAAGGGAACTCCAGTAGCTCCTGCCCAATCCTGATCTTCGTCCTCTCTGAAATTTCACTTCTCCAGTGACATGATCAAAATAATTTCTTCACTACAGTAAGATAAGCTTTAGGTATAATGTTCAAGGTTAAACATGGAATGGTAATTTATATGCCCACAGGGGCTTTTTAATCAGATGTGGAAATGGTCTAATGTTGATATACAGACCCTGCTTAAATCCTATCTGTTTATTCATCTGTGATTGCTGTCACTTTAAATACTCTGTGTCCACGACAACCTTCACGTGTACAGGGTACGCTCAACACTAAACATGCATTTTTCTAACATGTTCATAACATTTAACATGTCTATGTGACCGAATATTGTTATATATTTTTCACTTATGTCTTGTTTTGCGTCTATAAAGATATAAAATAAAGGGTAGATCAGAGTTTGCTTGAGTATAATGCAGTAGTTTTCTAGATAATTCTGGAATGTGTGCCCACACTCAGTGTAAACAAAACACTCGGCTGAATCCACCTCAGACCACGTGAAAACTTCAGTCACATGATTGACCAACATTAGATTGACCTTAGTCTATGTAGGTAAACAAATCTATACTGTGCAGCGTTTGTTTCTTTATGCAACTTTTTTGTCCGGTTTTCATGACTTTGTAATGAGCACCTTTAAATGAAACAATAGAATATTATTTTTATTACTATACTGAACACATTTATCAAACCTATTTGCTTTTGCCACACTGTTTTTGAAAAAAGAAATGATGAAACTATAAAATAATAATGTGGAAATAGTTCAAATCACTCATTCATTCATTTATCCTCCACATGGCGACATTCTTCGTTAGAGAAGTTGTAGAAATTGGTTAAACATATATTCATGTATGCTTCTGTTGTTTTACATCTACTAAGATTAACCACCTGGCAAATATGAATTATTAGAGACAAAGACTGAGCTGAAAAACCTCAAACCCTCAGCTTGGTTTAGTGCTCTGTTCACGTGCTGTCCATTAGTGTGCGCACAAAGCTGTTCACATCTAATCATGCACCTTGGAGTGGCCCTTATCTTGTCTGATACATGTGGTTAAGGCTGCGAGCTTGCAGTGTGGGATCCCAATTTTCAGTCACAAAAATAGACCCTCGGCATACAAACCATTTTAGGAATTTCTGTGATTGAGAGCAGAGGTCACAAACATACATCTCCATTACCAGTCCGGGCTCTGTAAAGCGGGGTACGCTGTCCTGCTGATTGGTGTCGCCTCTGCAGCAGGCGTCCCTCAATATTGATTTGGCACAAAGAGAGAAACAAATGAAGCTATTTTCTTTTCTATTGTATTCTCATTATTGCTACGTTGTGGCAAATCACCTTTTTACAGTTCTTTGGATCTCAGTCTTGTTGATTGATCCAGTTTCTTCTTCAACTAATATAAGGTGTTAGGCTATTGTTGATTGCTCTGTTTTTGAAACGGCAGCGGCAGAAATAAAGTAGAATTTGTGGCTGTCAACATTAGAACGTGAGATCTTTTGTGTCAATTAATATCATACTTTGCAAGAAAACATTTAACTTGATTGTGACTTGCAGCTGTGCCTATTAACTCCAGAGGAATTCTAATTGTAGCGTGTGCTTTTTTTTTTCTCAGAGCAAAGCCTCTTTTTATTCCTAATTGACTTCCAGTGATGCCGTTCTTGCCAAGTTACTAGCACCAGACACAAGGTCAATTAACGCTAAAATGTTAAGACTCAAATTTCTAGTGTGAATAATGACCACAATAATTCAAGTTGCAAGTTTGTTTTATTTTCTTTTGTGCTTTCCTGTGAAGTATTTTTTGGCCTCGGTAAAGAAAGATAATTAGATCCAGAAAGTGATTAGTGCTATCTACAACAAGCTTTTTTCCCTTTTCTAAAACAAAGCTTTACATCGTTTGTCTTCTATCTGTATGAGGCTAAGAGGGGCTTTACCTTTCAGTGTCTATCTCTCAAAGGTGGCTGCCCTGCCTGGTCTCTATACTTCTATCTGTGGCGTGGCATGTGAAGACCTCCTGCCTTGGTGGCAGCGAGGATCGATGGGAAGAGGAGATGTGCTCTCATATAGGACTCTCCTTATCTCCCAGCTGTCTTCGCAGGCCTCTGCAGAGGGCCAGTTTCACAGCAGGATGATCCATCATGCTGGCCTCACACACCTGAGCTGTGCTTATTTTCTTATAGCTCTGGAGGTGGGCCTCCTGCCAGGAAGCGAAAACTGGACAAAGTCTTTATTTTATAGAAGTTACTTCAGTGCTTACACGGCCTTACAAAGGCTTACTGGGTCTACATGAACTTTTAGAGTTGCCCTGTTTGGTTCGCTGTGGTATGAGAGGAACACCTTTTTATATTGTGCGGACATGGGTCAGTTCCAAGGCACACCCTGTTGTAAAACAGTGAAAACCACTCAATTTTTCTGTCATACCTTTTGCTTTGGTCTAAAAGGCCTTTTTATGAGATTCCAGACAGCTCGCAGGTGACCTTTTTTGACTTTGAACAAAAATATTCCGGTCTGACTTGTGAAATCATAGTCCTAACCCCATACTGGTCCACACAAAGTGTAGCACGTGGTTTCAACAAAACCAACAAGCATTGCTGTTAGTAGTTTTGTTGGCATGCAGCCAGACCACTGAAAAAAAGAACAAAAAATGAGAGATAAGTGATAAATAAAGCCCTGGGTGAGGATTTCTTTTCTCTACCCAGAAAACACATTATCATGTTTCTAGCATTAATTTTGGAGACAAAAAAAACTCATAAGAAGAAATTCTTTTACTCCAATGCTCTTATTAAATCCTCAGAATTCACTTATGGGAATTCTCTCTGGGCTGTACACCCTCAGTATTATGTACACAATGGGGTCAACCAAAATAGTTCTGTTATCTGCATTAGACATGTTGGTCTCACTGGGATTCCAAACTAACATAGAGGGAAATAACAATGATCTCTGATAATAGCACGCTAAATGAGGCCTCTGTGAATAGAGGGTAATTATGAATGGTACCAGGTTGCTCATGTGATGTGTCACAGCACAGCTGAATGCTGGCACAGTCTCAGAAGCATAGACCTAATGTAAACATAATGTTGTCTATTCTGCCTTTTCCTCTATTTGTGTCTCCCTCACAAACACAAGTGTTCAAGCACACACTGAACCATGTAATGATACCGTGAAGCCCTGTGTAGCCTGTGTGGAGAACGGGGGCTCCCCTTTTCTTTGATGTCTCCATCCAGGAGGGGAATTGCCTCATTAGCATTCTAACCAGAACATTGGCCATTTAGCACTCTGCTTTAACTAGACCACCCAAACAAATCATTCTTCCAAGGTTGGGCCTCCTTTTCTCTGCCAGTCAAGCAGCAGGGCACATTGCATGGTTGTTTTGTACGTCTTGACTTCAGATTGTTTAGCCGTGGGCTGTTGAAGCTCTACGAAGCTCTACGGTTTTTGTTATCTCTTACATAACATAGGCTAAAGCACTGAAGGCCTTTTAGGTTTTCTAAGCAGTTGTGTACAGTATGTCATGACAACTGCCAACACTTTGGAACAGGTGAGGTTGTCATTACACCTGTTTGTTTTGCTATTTGAAGATGTCATGGGAGATGTCACTTAAAATATTGTACAAGAATGTGTGGAACAATATTTTCTACAAAAATCAAAACAACTGGACATTGATTCTGAAGCTGAAGACATTTTGCTTCCCGCCTAGGAAGATTACTCTATTTAAAAAAAAAAAAAAATCAGTTCTCAGTTCAGTTGTAAATTGAGAAAGCTTTCAGGATGGGAAGCAAAATGTCTTCACCTTCAGAATTGAAGCCTATTTAAAAAAAAATAAATAAATGAATGTTGGGCTTTGAATATTTTACTGTTTTCCCTGTTTCAACACAGAAACCTGTTAAACATTCATAGACTCAAATCTAGTGTGTTGGGTCGAAGAAACATTTAAAACATTTGGAGCAATTGCTCTTGAGAGCCAGGAGGACAGTTCTGACGTAAAGGATGGTGTGAAAATGGCTGCATATTTATTGTATGTCACCAAATTTAATTAGTAGGAATACATCCCAACTTTCAGCTACAGTCCTTCCACTGAAATCTGAGTTTAAATAGAGAAGATAGCAATCCACGTTCAACAGGGCAAACACAGGCCTTTCTCCTACTAAAGCAACTCACACCAGTATGCTTAAAAGGATTGTTTCAGTTTTAGACATGTTTGGATAATCCTTTATCAAGATTCCTAAGTGCTTCACAGTGCTTATCTTTATCTCCATTCGTTATGCAAAGAGCTCTGTTTTCTTTTCCTGTCACCTCCAGGTGAACCATTATCCTCTGTCTGGGTCCTGCCCAAGGCTTGTTTATTGAGTAAATTTGAAGGCATGGTGCTTTGCTCAGGGGGAGGGGAGTAGGTTGAGGTACAGGATGGTGTTGTGTGACAATTTGAGCCAGATGAACTCATGCCCCTTACACAACTCCCAGGATGCCCCCACACTAATCAGTCAATAATGACATTTTATTCTCATAAGTCAGAGATTGCACACTATGCTTGACTGATGGTCCTCAGTTCACAGATGGTAGTAACAGCCATTAGCATAACTTATGACAGAGGGAGCGTATTTCCCTACGGAGTTGCCTAAATAATGTAAAATGATAAATTGAATCCAAAGATACTTCAGGCGGCAGGGATACCCTTGGGATTTACTTATCTCCTCACATTTAGTGGGGAGTTACTTATTCTCTGCACTTTTTCCAGCCTGTATTTAGGCTGTTTTG
This sequence comes from Millerichthys robustus, assembly GCA_034783495.1. Lineage (NCBI taxonomy): Eukaryota > Metazoa > Chordata > Actinopteri > Cyprinodontiformes > Rivulidae > Millerichthys > Millerichthys robustus. The sequence goes on along the minus strand of JAVKLF010000073.1, from coordinate 16,286,169 downwards.
TTCCATATTCTTTTTAAAGTGTGTTTGAGGTCGAACAGATTTAAATAAGAATCAGTCCTTTTCCTTGAGATTAGCTCTACAGATCTAAACCACTCATGAGGTACGCACACAACATAACCATATTTATTCACTCTCATATTGTCTGACGCAAAAAAATGTATATAAGTGCTCTTATCTCTCATTCACTAGGTGACTCCTAGGGCAAGTCTCAATTTTAATAATATTTCAAGTGTTTTATACTTATGTTTGAGTCTATGATCATCATATAAAATTGCAAAATTTTATACATTTTTTCACTCTTACATAAGCATAAAAGTCATCTAATAGGTTGCAGTTGGTGTAATAAAAAAACTGTCTATAGGTTTCACATGCAGTGACATTTTCAGTAAGCTTCTGCTTTGAATTTGTGTGCCGTCACGAAAAGAATAGCTTTTTTTAAATGCACTTTTCAACATGCTGTTTCAGAAAACAAAAAAAAAAAACATGCAGCATCCTCACATTTAAGTGAGGCAAATTTGTTTAAAATGATTAGATGTGTATTAAATAATTAATAACAAGGTGGTGAAGAGGTTGTAATTGCTGTCAGGCACTTCCTGGTGCGGCGTGGAAAGCATCGTTGTGTATCGATGTGTTGTGAAATCCAGCTGCAAAGACGTCATTGTATAAAGGGTATTTTACTAAAGTCATCTGTTTGATGGCAGTTTGCTGTACATAAATAGAATAAATACTATACATTGTGAGGAAGCTTTTATTCTGTCTCTGCTGCTCCTCTTGCCTCCAGAGAGAAGAGTCACCATGTGCATACCCCCTCCCCTCTCCCTCCAATCAGCAGTGATAGATGGACTAATTGATGCGGAGAGAATAGACCATTCATTTTGTCCTACAACAGTAGGCTCCATATTTAGAATTGGTGTTGTATGATGAAGGGATGAGGAAAATGGTCAAGGAGTCCTAGAGAGAAAAGGAAATGGCGTGTGGGAGTGTTTTATTTTCATCTAGAGAGTAAAAACGGGGAAGGAAAAGCCAGAAAAACATCACAAAACTGGTCCGTTGGGTCACGCTGAGCTTCTGAGACATTAGGCCGTGTCCTGCAGAGTTTATGGAGATGTGTGCATCTGAGGATAAGTGTGAGTGAAAGGTACATACGGCTTCTATGTGTCCTGGTATCCTTGTCTTTGCATATGAATCATTCATCTCCGTCCCCATGTATAAATCAGGCTGCAGGCCGTTGCCTGCGGCGGTCATGTCATGAGCTAGTTGATGGCATCACTTGATCTCTGGCACCTCAGTTTGAGTGAAGAAAAGGGCCCAATTTTAAACAGCGCATCGTGTCAGAGAATATCAACCTGTGTGGAGCTTTTTGTTGTCTGATGAGTGTTACGAGCTTTATGAGAGTAACGAGGACCACACAGAGATTCACTATAAAGAGAAGTTGCTCCACTCGTGTTTGTACTTTCCTTTTATCTATAAACAGTTGTTCAAAAGGATTTTTTTTCAAGCCTAATCAAGAACTTTCAAAAAGTATGACTGTAGTGCACTTTGAGTTTTAAAGAGTTTAACATTCAAAACAATATTTGTTCGATATAAATCAGGATGTGCTTCAGATTTTTTTTGTTCAAATGTTGAGGACAAGAGGGTAATGCATTTGATATATTTTTGAAGCTTAAGTTGAAGATGTAAAACTCCCAGAGCCTGATAGTGTTATTGTTTCTGTGTTTTTCTGTAACCAACAAATTCAGACAACTTCTAGTTTACACGTTTATTTATTAGGTTTGTGCATTTCTGACATGCAGCCACCAGTCTGATGAATAAAGATAGATGGGCATAATTACAATATGTGATACAATTCCCCCTAATTATTTTGCATTTCTGCTTTTTCCCCAGTACAATATGTCCTATGTTAAATATTAAGACTAATTATTTACTGCCTTTGATAAACAAACACTCACAAAAAAGGTGTTGTTTAAAATTGCATAAGATTTTTTAAAAACCTGATTCACATAAAAAAACAAAGAATTAGGCTTAGTGCAAAAATGAATAAACCTGCCAGCAACAGATGTTTAATTTTATTAACTCAGCATCTCAGCATTAACAACATTGATTTTCTACATTTTTACATAACCTATTTTTTTCTCCCTGACATACATTACTCAACATGCTTTTTCATTATTTGTTACTGTTTACACCGGCGCTGCTTCAGGTTTCTCCTAAACTGTAGATGTCCCTAAAGAGAATCCAATACAGCTGAACAGCCAGAATTGAAGAGAGGAGATACGTTCTTCATTCTTCACACTCAAATATAGCTACAATTTCTACCATTTTTTTAAAAATAGTGTATGCCTTCGTGTAGAAACAAACCTGCTGTTGTTTTTTAATGAACAAACCAGATTTCATCATCAGAAGCATTTAAAAACTGATCCATCTACCCACACAGCTGCATCATGTGCAAGTGTGAGTCTGGGATTTGAATCGTGTCTCAGTCCTCACATCCTGATTGTTTTTAGACAAAGTTTTAGTGGTTTTGTGCCACAAATATCATTTTAGAGAAAGATTACTGTCTTCTAGAATTGATTCCATTGGACATTCTGTTGTTTGTTTTTGCTCTACCAGTCATTAAAGGTTGGTACATTTTCAGATTAGAAATTAAATATGTTTTTGTTTTACATAAAGCACAAGCAGTGAACCATTTTAAATTCTCAGAATCGTTTAGCTGAAAATAAATATGGTATTGCAGTCAGCTCCTCTGCTTCCCTCAGGGTTACTTCTGTAAACATATTGCAGCTGCTTGTTTTACTTTGTATTTGACCTCTGCAAACCCTCTTTCTGTTTTACACTCGCTCACTTACTGTCTGTAAAAGACAGAGTGATATTTTGCAACCTTACAACATGTAGACTTCATCCACTGAGTAATTCATTTTGTTTTGTACAACTAAAGACATTCACTCCAGTTTAAGAATGTTTTTCCTTATGATGTCAGCCCTAGTTTTACAAAAAGCGAGGAAATCACCACACAACCTGACAAGTGAGGGAGGAAGTGTCAATTTGTTTTCTACTTGTTTTTACTTTTTGTTTCCACGTTCTCTCTCACATTACCTCCTCCCAAACCCTGTCTTGTACACCAGCGTTTCTGGGTCAGTTGTTAAGATTTTAGACAATTCAGTGCATTACTATCCCTCATGTCAGAGCAAATTTGTATCCTGCCTGGTCCTTATAATGACTGTTTTGTGGGGTGGTTCTTTCACGCACTTTACAGCATTGTCTGTTTGTATTTGTATGTTTCTGTCTTTGTACATTATCATGACGGTGTGTGTGAGTTCTAATTTAATTATGCCCAGATTTCACGTGCTCGCATGTTTGTGTGTCTGTCTGAATTTGGAGTCTGTGTGACTCCTATTCAGAGATGACTGGATGCTGAGCTGTCTTGTCAGTTGACTCAGTGGTCAGTTTTGGTTCTGATGCCCCCAGCAGTGCTCAGCAGAATAATGAGATCTGACAGATGGGGACAGTTCTTTGCAGGCTAACTCTACCCTATCCTGTATTGTAGTCGTCGCCATTATGGTGAGATTATTACAAAAAAACATCTCAGGAGGATCTAATATCTTAAAGCCATTCAGTTCACAAATGAGTCAGACAGCTAACATAGCAATATAGCAATCCTAGGAACCTGGTAGGAATACTTCTGCATTCTTGACTTTTTTTTAAGTCATGCATATATCAAAATGTTTAACTCATTCAGGAGATGGGTGCTATGACTTTTGATGTTTGTTTGTTTTACACCGTTTTAAAAATTTGCCTTTATTTTAAATATTCTCTCCAATAAGTATAAAGAGATCTCTTCAGTTCTTGCACAAATATTGATCTCTTTAAAACTCCTCTTCAGTGTATTTGCTCTACTTATGTCCTTTTTATACTAGGTTTTGCTTTTAACTTCTGTTTTGTTTGTTTTGGCTTTTAGGTAACCATTTAGCTCAAATAAAATAAAATAAAAACTAAAGTTCTGCTGCTTTTAGATATCCTTTTTTTGTTTGTAGATTTTTGCTGCTTTTAGATGGTGTTTTGCTACTGTTAGCCAATCTGTTAGCTAAGCTTTTGCTACTTTGAGTTATTTTTTTGCTCCTTTTGGCTTTTAGGTAATGTTATGCTTCTTTTAGCTTTAATTGCTAAATATCAGCATCTTCAGTAAATTTCCTCAAAATAATTCAGGTCCTCAGTACTTACACTTCATTTCAGCAGAAAATGCACTTTCTTTAGTCTCCAGTAATTCCATTATTTTAGGAAGAAAGAACTATTTTGCACACTTTTACCATATGGCCTGATTTACATGAAAGGCACATGTGTACACTGCACATTGCCTACGTTTTTGTTTTGTCTTGGTAAACGAATCACTTTGCATTACAAAAGCACAAAAACACAAGCTCTGAGACCTCTAACTGCTGATGAGTACATAAAATATACAATAGTGCTTGGGGTGGTAAATAGATTTTAAGACAGTCTGTGACACTCCACTGATAAACGGTCTTTAAAACCAGCTGTGAAAGTAAAGGAAGTAACATATTCTTGTGAACATTTTTAAAGTTCCTGTTGGTACGTGATTAGTGGTACTTTAACACTTTTTTTTCTGCAGCGACTGACCTGCTGCAGTGACCTTTTGCCAACTAGTAACAAACTGTCAGGATTTCTGCATCTCTCAGGGGGCAGCCTAGTTAGCTGTGTGACAGACTGCTTGCCTACATGGAAGCCTTCAGCCCAGGGAAGGCAGAACAAGCTCCAGAGGAAATCTGTCATCTTTTTTTCAGACCACAGGCAGGAGGAGGAGTTTATCATCCTTTGTTTCTCTCTTTCTAGCCCTCTACATTTCTTTCTGTATCTTCCTGTTCCCTCGGTGAAGATCTTCACTTTCCCAGTGCCTGTTACGCCTCTCTCAGCCTGACTGTGCAAAATAAACAGACGAGTGTCAGAGGGTGATACAGCCAAGTGTCCCACAGGAGCAGGACCTGTCGTTGAGTTAACGCTCCCACTATTGCCTCCTGAGGACCACAGCAGCCATCCTAGTATGCTAGCTGAGAGTAACACTGAGACAGGCAGTTGGACTGAGGTGAAAGACGCTCCGTGTGTCTTTCCTGGGGGAGAGATGAGCATTTATACTACAGGGATGTTTCCCGGCACTCCACCTAATCCTCTTTTCCCAGACACTTCATTATCACCCACACACTACAGATGCAGTTTGTGTGCTGACAAATCTCAGAGGGAGCCTCAGATTCTCATGGAAAGGTGGAAATGGAGGAAGGACTATTGAAGAGCGAGAAGGGTGAAGAACGAGTCAAGAAAAAGGTGGCACGGAGGCTGATGGAAAGACATGCAGAGTAAAAGGTGTTGTGGAGGTGGGAAATAGATGTCAGTAAATAAGGGGATAGTGAGAGGACCACAGTTTGTGATTTTACTCAATGCTTCATTTTAACCAAAAACAAAAGACAAAATATAGAGTACAAAACTGGCCCTGCGATGTATCAACAACATATGACTTGATTGTTTAGTGAACTGAATATGTTGTACATATTTAAAATCTTCTGGTTCCTGTGAGTAAATCCAGTATCTCACTGGGCTGCGACTCCTGGTGATCCGGAAGTGAAAGTATATTTAAGGGAGTCTCAAATATCTTGAAAGGTTTGACATGGTTCTGTTTCCTTGCATGAGCTGCAAAGTCTCATAAATATGTCTTTTGAATGTTGAATACATTTAGCAACAAATTTATTTTCAAATTAGTCAGTGTCCCTAGCCATTCCTAATTTTGTTCTAAATCTGTCTCAAGAGTTCTAAAACTCTATTTGGACACTTGCACGAGAACTCTCTCACATAAAACTAAACCAGAAAACATCCAAGGTTACAGCTCTGAATGTTCATGTTTTTAAATAACACTGATAATAAATAATAATGATTTAAAAACTGTCCAACTTTGCTTCTCTTTATTTTGAAACTGTACTCTAATAGATTAAACCATAAATGTGAGGGCTGCTGCCAAGCGGAATACAAAACAGGCCAAGGCATGTACAAGGTGGGCAACAAACTTTGTACAGCCTAGAATATAGTTTTCCAAGCCATGTTTAAAAAATAAGTTATGATTTTTAATAATTAGCTATTCAAAATACAGCTGCATGCTTGCTGGTTGCTTGATCAGAATTCATTAAGACTTCATTAAGAATATTCAGTTTTCTGGCAATTTTGTTAGGTATGCTAGTCTCTTACAGTTGCAGTTCAGTGCAAAACTACCTTTGTATTAAGTGCTTTCCTACTAAAAAGACTGAGAAACACACGCTGTGGAAACATATCTAGCCTCATCTGAACAAAGACATGCAGACACTTTTTCTTCTTCTTCTCCGTTTTTGCAGGCATGTGCAGGCTTGTTTGCTAATTTCTCGGTGTGAGAATGCAGCAAAGTTATTTGAGCCCACTAAAACATGTTAGTTCTCCACTGTGAGACTCACATTAGCACATGCCATATTTGATGGAGGAGCCTACTTAGCAGTAATAATGAGGATGAGCCTTACAGGGGGTGGTATGAAGACATTGTTTTCACAAAGCTCTAATTAAGCTTTTTTCCCCTCATGTGTGGCACAGACTGTTCAATATTATTGTGAATGCCTTCTAAGCCTCTGATAAACACACCGCTTGCCAATCAGTTTATTCAGGGCCTCTCATGCACATCAAAAATAAATAGTTCATCAAACAGTGGGAGACAGCGCTCTTCTCCTCTGACTCTTTTCCTGCCCCTGATGAAATGGAAATCAGCCGTTGTGTTAACAGTCCACGGGTGGAAGGACTGCTGTTAGCTTGTGGAGTTTTGAGGTTTGAGACCAGCTGGGGCATTACCACCACCAGCAAGCTCCACCTGTGAAACTGCAAACAAGACCGTGTCCCTTCCGTCAACCTCCACGGCCGTGCGGTGATCAACACCACACTGACACTTTCTCAGGCTTCTTCAATCACCACAGTGTTTTGGGGCAGGGGGTAGTAGCTGAAGAGCCTGACATGTGAGTGTTGGATGATCTTTGAGGTGGAGGCACAACAAAGAGGACACAGCTGCAGCGCAGATTGGGTCTCAAGTGTGTTATTTGACCCCCGTGACGAGTCAAGATGAAGGTAAGAGATGGGTTGGCAAGGAACACTTGACCGTAATATTATCTCTCAAGCTGTTTTGTCGATTTCATCATCCTCTGTCAGTTACTTCAAACTCTACTTAGGCATTCATAAAAGGCATTGAAAATGTAACATAAAGTTGGTACAAATGCCACAGAGGCTGTTTTCAGTCCAACATGCATAAAAAATAAGCCTAAAGAAAATACTACAGGATGGAGTGCAGATACGAGCTTCAGCAGACAGCGCCTGGAACTTGTCCCCCACCCCTCACACCCTCTTTTGTGGGCAGTAGAGAAAATCTCTCCAAGCGTGACAAAAACAGAATGCCAAAATATAGAATGGGCCAAATGAGCTGTGAATGCTAATAACAAAGTGGCAAATTTGTTCTGTGGACATGTGTCCCCTCAGCATGTTGAACAGAGTTTTACTGACCGACAAACAGGCAGTGAAAAGAAGGAATAATTAACAAAAGATAAAAGAAAAGCGAGCGACACAACAGTAAAGACAGCCAAACGTTGCAGCAATTATAGATTCAGCCTAAGGAGTCTGTATGTAAATTATTCTAGCATTGCAGTGTTTGAGAGAGTTTTGCAGCTATTTCTTTGGAGCCCACCTGACATCAGTCATGCCATATGGTAAATTTCCAAAGCATGAGCTATAAACCAGTGTAGGAGTACTTTTGTTTTGCCATCCCTTTGAGGCTTCATAGTTACTTATGAGCACTACCATAGCTTTGTGTCAGACATATATGAGTGTGTATCTGTTTCCATGTGTTTTGTGTTATTCATGGCTCAGGCAGGAAACCCACAAGTTCTCTGCAAGCCGGAGTATAGCTCAGCTGTTATCTTTTCAGGGCTCAGTAAATAAAAGTTAAGAGTCTAGTGCTTTGGAACGTCTATCTGAGGACATCGGCGTGCCTCTGTTTGTGCACGTTTCTTCTAAGAACCGATTGGCCATTTGGCATCCGTCCCTCAGCATAGAAGAAGTTGACTTAGAGCAACTCAGCAAAGCTATAAACATGGCAATGGTTGGGCTACTACGGGGAAAGATAATCATTTTGAACAGATCCTTCACATGGGTTATCTGAAAATTGAATCTAAATCTTTAAGTTTGATTCTATTTAGTTAGCAGCCTTCTGTCTTTCAAGATGAGGCTCGTGTATTTTTTAGATTGTTTTCCTCCCAATTTTCCTATGGCCTGCGCTATACCGAGGAGACCAGTTAGGGAATCAAAGGAGCCCAGCTACATGGAAAATGGATCTGTGCTGGGAAGCTTGTTAATTTCCTGGTGTGCTTTCTGAGGTGAAACGCTCTCGATACGGACGCTGCCTTTGATCATTCACAAAGCATATCCCATCAAGGTCTGCACGCACCCCCAACAGATGGTCATTAAACATGTATTTTATTTTACAGGAGGTTTTTTTTCTCCTGCAAGATCTCTGCGCTTTTATTGCTTTCATGGACGATGGCAACCATTGTGATGAGAAACATTCAGAGACATTTTTGAATATACCTCTAGACCTAATGGGAAAAAAACAATGTGCATACTAGCACTATTTCCATCTCATCTCTTTCCTCTTTGCAGTTTTTTTTATTGAGCATACTGTTCATAAATTTGAGTTTGTGCAGAGGGGCTCTAAATATGAACAGAATTCTTAACATTTTTAATTCAGTAAGAATGGAAGAGGTTTTAAATTTAGACACAGTGGGCTTTATTTTGATGATGGCCACATCTTAAATGTCATCAAACTCATCACTTTGACAATAAGGACTAAGTCTTTCTTCAGATCAGCTATGCTCCAGAAGCTCGTTAATCTGTGTGTCACTTGCTATCATTGTGACAACCATACCAAAATTGTCTTTGCTTGGTTGGCTGCTGGACAGAATTGGAAATCCACCGTAATGAAGTAGGTCCTCCTGAAGACCTTTAAATTCTTTGCCTCTGCCAGTCATGGCAGTAAAACAATAAATGGACGATCTAATCACTTCAAGCTGACAAAGGTTTAGGTCTCTGAACACAGAAATAAAATGCTTGTGAGTACAACTCAGATAAACAGAGATGTTACAATGATTGTGTGGAATCTGCATGGTGCAGGATTTATTCAGCAGAGTGGACCTTTATAGACATATATAGTTTATTAAGGTTTGGTCTTTATTTAGATTTTAAAAAGTGAGCAGAAAAATCAGAATTTGTGCAACTTGTGCTTCATGATGTAAAAGCTTGTAAAACAAAAATAACTGGGGGGTGGTGGTTCTTCCATTCAACCCTGAGTCACTCTTCATTGTAGATCAGTTTTGACCAAATTTTTCCATTGTTTCTGTACTTAGTCTCTGTATTTAGTAAACAAATAACATGTACAACATGCAATCTTATTTGAGTGTGTGCACAGATTAGGTTATATATTTTTATTGAGACCAGAGTTTATGAATCTCTCTTTTTACCTTGAACTCATTTTCAGATTAACATGCCAATGAAGACTTTTCAGCTTGACTTTACTTTAAGTTTTTTAAACACATTTACAGAGGTTCATGTGTCTCCTTGTTTTAGTCTATTTTTGAATATTAAGGTACGTACATCAAATTCAGTGTTTAAGATAGAACAATTTAAGTCTTTTAAAGAAAACACCCACACAAACTACCAAACCTACCATCCATAAGATCTATTTTATTTTCAAGAAAGAGTTTAGTGGCACCATATATCCTTTGTGAATTCTTTCACATTACCAGGCAATACAACGAACAAAGACTATGTATTATATTGTCAGGGGGGGCAAAGTTCCTGACTTGACAATTGGCTGTCTTTTCTTTTGGGTGAGTGGTGACAATAGGCCACTGTAGGCTCAATCGGTTCTCCGTGTAGTTCAGCGTGAAAGCAGCTTGGCTTTTTAGCCCTGGGGTCAGTGCAGGGATCTCAAATACTGCGACTGATGAGCACTAATCTGGTCCTCTCTGCAAACACAAGCCTTTCTCTGTAACCTTCAAACCGTGAAACACAATTTACAGCAGGGGTAGGGGGTCAGGGGGACCATGAAGTCAACGAGCAAATGGGAGAGCGGTTTCAAGGGTTATACAGCACACAGTCTACACGTGCTCGATGTGGTTGTGATTTTCTATCACTAGTAATATGATTTTAAAATGTAAAAAAAAATCTCAACGAGGATAAAGAAGCTTGTATGTTTTAGTCATCTCTTGTGGTTCTATCAGATCATTTTTATTTTCTTATTGTTAATTTAATATTGATTACCATTCTGCTTTTGTCCCAGTAACCATTTTTATGCCATCTTTGTACTAACTTCCCATTTGGTATTCATTAAAACGCCTTCACCTTCTTATATCTGTTAGGAGCCGCACTCTTCTCATGCAGTTAATACTGCAGTTGATTAAAGAATTTAAATGGTCCATTTAACCCCTAACACAGGCGAGACCTACCTGTGTGATAGTACCATTATTTTGCAGTAATTCCTGCAGGCAGCAGCTTGAATTGATTCCCCTATCAGCCATCAGGAAGTTTTAGTGCTGCTGTGTGTGTTCTCAAAGCCCAGTTTAATAAAGCCAGGCGCTCTTGAGCCGTTAAACCAGTGGAGAACAATAAATAAACAGACCTGCTCTGTCCTCTTCCAGTTTCCTTCCCCACACCTTTGTCCCACAACATGTGGATGTGTTTCATGCGGGGGTTTTTTGCATCTTGACACAATCGGCTCGCAGCTAGAATTGGGCACTGGAACTCGGAGATAGGTCTGCGATTGCCCGACAGGGTGCTCTCGCTTCTGAAGGATTTTTATCAGTTCCACTGGCAAACAGACACACATCATTTCACAATAACATGTTATTTTTTTTAATCTAGATAGAAGGCTTCATGGGACATCAGCACTTTTAATATTTTACATATAAAATAAGGGTATGGCTGTGGCATGAGACCAACACACACCATCAGTAAGGCAGATTGATGCTGAGGGGTCTGGCCGATGGAGATAGAGTTTATCTGCTGCAGGCTGGGATACAAAATCTAATCACACGAGTGCCAGGTGAGGAAGCGCAGCCACAGATGAGGCACTAACGCACACCATCACGATTGTATTCAACAAATGGCAAGAAATTTCCCTCTGCTGGGTTGAGACAGGCGATAAGCTTTAGACAAGAAGTCCCTCTCTCCACAGATCTGTCTTTTAGTGACTGAAAGAGAAATATAATGAAAGGAGATGGCATTAGAGGGAGAAGGACTGAGAAAAGGTTAGCTGTGGAAATGGTAAAGAAACAAATAGGAGCTCTTGAAACCCTCTCAACAGCCAAAATGATAAATCTCCTTAGTTTATTCAGTGACTTTCTTCCAAGTTTGGCTGTGGTCAGTCAGTGCCTTCCAGAAGCTCAGCTCAAGAAAAAAAGAGTTTAAAAATGGTTGCTACTACTGAATAATGCATTGTTTGTGTAACACTTTCATCACACAAAGTTACAGAACATTAAACCTAAATTCATCTGCAGCTCAACATATTGCAGCTGGCAGGCTTTCAGAAACATGCACTCCAGGTACCATAAATTTAATATTATAATATGTGGCTCACTGTTTCATGTGTCAAATCTACACTTGAATTTGTCATTGTGCACCTGCATTGTTGCTTTTTTATTTATTTTGTAATATTTAGAAGTAGCTTTACAGTAAATAAGGTGGTTTTTAGAGCTGACATATTTTATAGACCCATGATGACATCATAGACTTATAATTTCACTGCCTAGATGGTTTATTTATTTAATAGTATATAATTGGCACCACCTGTTTGAGCATATAGTACATACATGCAACTAATGCTGTTGTTGACAAATTACTTCAGGGAGAATGTAACGACAGCACGCACATTTTCATCCTATTATTTCTCTGCATTTATGTTTTCATGTTTCCCATCGTACACCAGGAGCTGCCAGTTGCTTTAGCGATGGCAACACTTTTTGCATCTTAAATTGGGTTGTTTTTTTTTTAGCTTTTTGAACACTAGTTTAACACACACACACACAGCAGTCCCTTCCTTTACAAACTCAAGCGTAAGCCCTGGCAGTATTAGAAGGAATTGGAAACACAAATTTGAGGTCTGTTATTGGATCAATAACTTCAGATTCTCCACAGTAAACATGGTGTAACATTTACTCTTCAACAAGGAAATGGTTACAAAACATTTAAATAAGAATCCCTCATGAGATCTATCTGCTACAAATGCTGGCAGCTACGTTTTGGTACAAGGTCACCTAATTGAAACAAATATAAACTTTTAAGACAAAAATTAATGTGTAAAATTAATATTTGGTGATCTGAGATGGCTGACAGGCATCACAGCTGTTTTTGTGGCTAATGTTGCAACAAGAAGCTGCTTGCTTTGCTCAAGTGTCTTTGCAGGTTTTGACTTTCGTCTTGTGGGACACTTGATTCTCCTTGCTGTCACTTTTATTATCATTCCCCTGTTTTATTTTAGGCTCTATATATTATAGCTCGGTAGCCCCATTGCTGTAGCTTCTGCACACTGAATTTCTAATTCTTTGAATATTGCTGTGAGACTAGTTATGGTTGGGTAGAGGGAGAGCGAGAGGGAAAAAAAAGTCCTAACAACAAAAAAGTTTGTAATTGTGAGGGAAAAGTTGGCTGCTGTGACTGCAGTGTTTTTACACAATCATTTCCTACTGCTTACTGGATAACAAGAAAATCATTTTGACATGTTTTTTTACCCATAACTGGAAGACAGAATTACAAATCTGAAAGTGATGATCATCAAACGATAAACCATTTGAATTTGTCTTTATATTTTGTTTATATCTTAAAACCAACACGTAATTGTTTGGTATTTTCTTGATGCTGAGGTGAAATTTAGAAGTGCAGTTCAGTGCAGAAACTGATGTGGCTTTTTTTTCATCCTTCATCTTTCAGACCCAGAATCTTATAACCCAACTGTAAAACTCTACAGGGGGAAGGTCACGCACCTTAAAAGTAATATATTTGTCAGAACATGTTTGGTATGCTATGCTGTATCATAGATGTCAGATGTTTAAACCCTCTTATAAAAAGCTCCTATAAATAGTGCTTGTGGTGTGATAGAGGGTTTTTGGGGCATGAGAGTAATGATGACCTCTTCACCTGGTCACCGACACAGCCGTCAGACCTCTTCGAAGAAGGCCCACACATCTTTATCTCCTTTGCTGTAGCATTCCCGCCTATCAACACCCATCTACACATCCCTTAGGTTTCTGCTGAACTGACGACCCCAGAGCTGGGATGCTATGCCATCCATTTGCCAACAGGGAGATTGTTTTTCAGCCCTTGAAATTTTAGCCTGGAAGATCAATGTTGCAGCTGGCCTGACAGACCCCACAGGGGACGAGAGGTGGGTGAGGTCACGGTTGTCTCCTGGCTCCCCGTAGTGTGTTTAGGACACCCTGGAATGACTCTTTTCACCAACAGCTGAATTTTGGTCTTCGGTCATATGATATTAAGATGAATTGATATGTTTAGCTCCTTCTAGGTTTCAGCTGGATATCAGTCACAAAAATGTTGCTTTGCCAACAACTTTGATCAGATTCAGACTCCCTCGTTTATCAGAGTAGATATAATTAAAGAATCTGTTTTTTTTTTTTGTTTTGTTTTGTTTTTGGCTAAATTAGATTCCCACCCATTCCTTTGTTGGCTCTTAAAAACATACACAAATCCACACCTTTTTTTGCCTGTTTATGCTGGATGTGGGCGGAGCCATTTCATGCTTTCAGTTTAGTAATGGCTTTATGCAAATACCCTAACTGTGGAAAACGACACTTCAGTGTGTTGAGACAGGTCAAGGGCTCATTTAAAAAAATAAGTTTTATCTGTGGAGTTGTACAAAATAACCTAAAGCTTCATTATTCTCAACTTTAAGAGCTGTATAGGTGGGCATTTTTAGCTTGAATGATGCGAGAGCAGGTTTCTTGCAGCTAATGGTCATTGTTAGTTTTGTTGAGAAGCACACTACACTGAGACATCCAGCGCTCCCATACAATATTTCTCTTTCTTCTTTTCTGGATCTCACACTCTCAGCTTGTAAAGGTGCTGTTGAGATCTTGGTGAATATGGAATAATGGAAGCTCTTTGTATGCTCAGGTGCTGATCCCTCACAATGGGTGGATAATAGAGGAACACTTTAGAGACAGATGTTCCCTCTTCATGACACTCCTCATTGTTACTCTCTTGGAGATGAGGGGAGGATGGCAGAGAAAAAAAGAAATTTACCAGCTATGCTCTTTGGCACTAAAATGAACTGTGTCAAAGTAGAAATATAGACCTAATTTCACTGTTCACATAGAAAACAGGAAATGCACAAACAACTCAGCTTTATTGAATGAAAGTTCACAATTTTATTGTCAATAATAAACAGACGTGCATGTAAAGCAAAACAAACTAAAGTATATTTTTTGTTGCTTTAAGGCTCAGATTTTCACAATGTTTATTAGTTATGGGTCACCTTGAAGGTTGAAGAGTAGGTAAAGGGGAATCAATAGCTAAGCCAATAAGAAAGCTAAAGGTTAAGGTTAAGAGGGTAATTCTTGATAATAAAGCAGGAAATCTATAAACTAAAAGATTTCCTCACAACAAAGGCCACCAGCAAGGTAGAGGAACTGCAGAATAAAAAATTTATTGAACATTTGCCTGTATTACTCTTAGAAAATCTGCTGTACTGTTACTGTGTTTGAATAGTCAGCAGTCATCATAGGCTCCAAGCCTGCATCTGGACTGTAGGCACTATGGGTTGTTGTGCTTTTGTCATGTAGGACGGACTCAAACATTTTATTTATTTGTATTATTTATTATTTAAAAATGAATACATTTGATTCAGTTCCAGTCAGCAGATAGTTTGGCAAAACCTTACCTCATACTCTTTGGTCTGCAAACACTTCAACTTTTTTTTTTGCTGAAAATGGTTAAACCATTTCAAGCAAACCTATTTTTAAATTTACATACGTTTTGATTTGTACTTGCAGCGCAGTCAAATATAAATATTAGAAAGAAACCATAAATGCATTTATGCGCATAATTAATCTTAGCTGTTTACCAAAACGCACATTTTAAATGTATCTCTGCATGTTTTTTCAGCCCATTTGAATTTGAATTGTGACCTTGCATTAAGAATGCATCTTTCACCTTGAGCCAGCAGCCTGTTTAGTTAGAAATGAAATAAATAAATCTTGTGCTTTTCAAGCCCCTAATAAATCACGCATGCCAAATTTTACAAGTTAACCAAATCTGTCACGGCAAGTATATTTTTATTCATTTAAAGCAGCTCTAAGTATACCTGCTTAGCTAAACAACCTATCCAACACAAAGTCAACTTTAAAAAGTCTTGTTAAAAGTAAGTTTTTTTCTTTTTTATAGCAAGGATGTTGTTGTGGGCTTTTTAATTGAGTAGCACGGATGAGGCACTAATGGTTTTTTTCAGCAGCATATGTTAAGTGTGTCAGCATTTGAAGTCTGACCTGTCGGCAAAAACAACAGAGCAACATTTTCCTTAGTAAATAATTAACATGGCCATTCTTCCTTTTCGCTGTACTCGATGCATATTGAAACAGGCAATTTGTTCCCTCATCTAAGCACTCAGGTTTATTCTCTTGGAGGAACACATGGCATTACTCAGAGCATAATGGGCACAGCCAACAGCTTGTTAGAGTAGTCACAGAGCCACTATTTCCTGTTTCCTATACGCTCACTAACGGTGTATGACAAGTGTACATTTCTGATCTCATTATTCTACAATTTCAAAATGGCATTTTCATTGTATGTGTTGATAAGGTGTTGTCTTGAAACATCCAAAAGATGAAAACGCCGAACGTGACACCTAGAGTCATGACATGTAGAATAATCAGAAACTTCAAAGATGGCCATATCAAGACGCATCAAAACAGTCCTGTTGGAAATGTGACTTGATGCCGAATTTGATTCATATTGTTTCTCTGTTTTTTGTTTTTCATTAGTTTTTGTTGCAAACTAACTTCTGCATACTGTGTTCATTCATGTAAAAAACGTATAGCTCATGCAGAAGGTAGGTGCCTAGACGTTTGTATTTTTCTACTTTTAGCTCTTTTTTTTTTTTGCTTTTTGTTATATTCAACTTTGTTATTTTTCAACTTTTTCAGCATGTTTTTATCTTGTCTTAGTTTTGCTAAGGGTTGATTGAAAACATGAATGATTTTGCCACTTTTTTCTGTCAACAGTTTTGCTGCTCTTACCTTTTGAGCTGAGATTTTTTACTTATAGACCATGTTGTTATTTTAGCTTTTAGTTTGCATTTGCTTCTTTTAGCTTTTAGTTGTTTTTAGCTTTTAGCTGGTGCTCTGCTTTTTTAACTTTTAAAGCTCAGTTTTAGT
This sequence comes from Millerichthys robustus, assembly GCA_034783495.1. Classification (NCBI taxonomy): domain Eukaryota; kingdom Metazoa; phylum Chordata; class Actinopteri; order Cyprinodontiformes; family Rivulidae; genus Millerichthys; species Millerichthys robustus. The sequence goes on along the minus strand of JAVKLF010000073.1, from coordinate 16,269,670 downwards.
GTCTTCAGCATATTCAATTTTTTAGCCATTACACTGCATTTCTTTTCTCTCTTTTTAAGTCCAGATTGTTTTTGTAACACTGATGGTCAGCAACTGAAATGATCAACTCTCAAAATAAATGATGTCAATGACAGAGAAGGGTGATTTTCCAGATATGCCATGTTTTTAAACATTTTTTTTTTTTGTAATTTTCTTGTCTCCCTGGTCAGTTGGGTGTTTTCCATTTTATGACTTGTAATTGTTTCAGCTGGTCGAGTGGTCAGTCATTTCTCTCTGTCAGTTTGTGTCATTTGCAGTATTAGTTGTTGGCAGCGTATGTTTCATGCTACAGTCAGCTTTTCTGATGGTTGCTTCTGCCCCACTAAGCCTAAGCCCTCAAACATCCCATTAGCACCTGTTAAGTCAACCTGAAACTCTTGGAGACTAGTCTGGCTTTGTCCATGTAATTATTCTTTATCTCTTTCTGTTGAAACTTAAAAACCTTTTTATGCCTGTAAAGACAATTGGAAAGGTCACAAAAGATTACTCCAGGTTCTTCAGTTCGTTAAAGAAGGGGTTTTAATTCAACAAATTAAATATAGAATTAAATGTTTCTCTTAGTTTTTTCCCTTGACCTAACCTTGTTAAGTTTACTTTAAATGATTGTCACTATTTTAGGCTGAAGTAAAAAATAACATTAAATCATTTCGGATACTGGCGGTTTGTTAGGCAATGTACGTTTACAGAATGTTCTGAATCTTTTGTTTCACTATTTATTTTTGGCACAAAGTTATCATGAAAATGTCGGTCAGACATTTTATTAACGAAGCTTCTACACTTGATTTTTTGTGTATTATGTGCAGCATATCCAGTAGTCTGCACCACTTGTTTTTCTTATATAAGTGAAAATGTAGGTTTGCATGAGCAACAAAAACATCCCTGCTCTTGATGTAGTAAGACATCAAAACCAATCTGAGTTCTCAAGCCCTGATTTTGGCTTTTTTGGTCTAACAAAATTTCCCTTTATCTGACTTATTAGTTTCATTGTCACGGTTCAATTTCCCCCCAATTGTGATTTGTATTTTTAAAAATGCTTCCCAGATGCTTGCAGCATCTTTTGATGCATGACTTTAAATGATGTTAAATGGCCTCATAGGCTGATGTGTTCAAGGGTTAAGCAGGTTTTTCCTCATCAACCTCTGACACCGGGGTCATTCATAAGGTTGTCCTCCAGGCAGAGCCACATTGATAAGGGTCATCGAAGGGGTCACCCTCCCCCTGCTTTAGTTCTATCCAATTAAAGCATCAGGAACTGGATCGAGGCCTGGTGTTCATTGGAACATTAATTGTGTTCATTGATTGGCATGTCGTTCAACTAAAAGTCCTTCCGAGCACCACACAGTGATGTAGTTGTTTTCTCTTCTCAGTCAACAGTTTCATTGTTCTCCAATGTAAAGACTTGTAACATCGGTACTTGGAGTTGAAACAAACAAAAAAAATCCCTGCTCTTTATGTTGTAAGACATCAAAACAAATCTGAGTTCTCAATTTTCTGAGTTCCTTTGGTCTTTTTGTTCCACCCATTGCCTAATGAGACATTCTCCTCGCTGCAAAGGAGGCTTTAGGGCATTACTGTGGAGCAATGCCAATCATCTACTTCACTTACAGGACATTTGGGGTGATGTGGTCTGTTTCACTCTGCATTATATAAGTATTAAAGTCTATATGGTTGAGCTTTTATCTAATGTTTAAGTACATTTGAGTTATAGGCAAACAAATTTGGGATATTTGTAGATTCCATTAAGTTACAAAACATTTTAAAATTATTTTAATCAATGTGTGCATATATATATATATATATATATATATATATATATATTAGAATTTTGTACCTCTACCTGTGTGCCTTTCTGCTTTCACTTTTAGTAGTTATTTTTAATTCTACCACAAAGAAGATAGGACTGTGTTTGCAGTTGTCCAGGTGTAGTGGCTAAATATAACGCTGCATTTAAAATATATTACTGGTGGATCTCTGATGTTCACAGAGATGGGTTGATTCTTAATACTTGTCAAGTTCATTAAAATGCACAATTATCATAAATTTTGAAGAAGCCTTTTGCACTAAAGCTTTTTTAAATGCAACTTCATAGAGACCGTTCAGTCTCAGAACTGGGGCAACGCTCCCACCCGTTTGAAAATCTAATTAAACGAAACTAGTTTTTATCTGTTCTAAATGACTTCAGAGGACCCATTCATTATGCCTGCCCTCCAGTACTGTCACAAAAATACTCCAATTTTAGAGTTATTTGATAAATAGGTTACTAAATGTTTTTCCTTTTATGCTTTGTTGTCTTTCTCGTGTGTGTGTGTGTGTGTGTTTATATGGTATTTTAGCCATTAAAAGCACCTGGGAAAAGAAGACTTACACTCTTTATGTCACCATTTTATCGAATCTTTTAATCTAACTTGTTGTGAAGCTACCAATTCAATAACACATTTCACCTTAACCACCAGATAAAATGAAAGTATAACCAAGTGATCAATGAAGAGATTTACACTTTACCTCCCATTTTTTCCCCAGCGCACTGCAACCATGGCAACAAGGCCAGGGTAAATCTAGTGTTTAGTGAAACGACACAAGAAATCATCCTTAGATTTGATCATCTTCTTTGCTCCATTCCCCAATTTTCCCGTCTGCCAATCTTCAGTAGAAATGATCTGAAAGAAATGAATCACTTTCCTCATACCTGGTTTGGATAAATGCAATGCGAGTGGAAATGTGGATGATTACCATTTGGATGTGTGGCTCATCTTTTGCTCTACTGAGTTGAAGAAGGATACACACACTATTTATCAGGCTAAAAATATCACAATAGGGTTTGAAGCAGAAGTTTAAAATTTCTTGGGACTCTTTCCCTAATATTTGCATATGAACATACTGAGTTGATGGACTGAATAAGTTTGAGAGGTTAGCTACATTTTATGTGTAATATATAGTTGTGTTTTAGTTGTTTTGATGAGTTCGAATAATGATGTAAAATCTAATGGACCCAGAGTAGCCCAACCTTTGTATAGAATTGTAGGGCGATTGTTTGTAGACCACGATTTTTCATCAAATATGTGTTAGTATTGACACTATCATAGGTGTAATCTATGATAGATGCTGATTATTTTGTTATATATTTAAAAAAGTGTTGGTGTTTGTTCATTGCACTTCCTGTTCACCGATCTAATTACAGTAACAGCGGTGAAATGGCCGTGGCACCTGACAGAGATGGATGGCTGTTCAGGAGGAAAAAGAAGATGATTTTAACACTGACTAACAGTCGAGATGCTCTGCAGTACTGTCACTTCGGCCACACACTGTTGATTGATTTGCACTGCAGAGTCCATGGACTCTGAGAGAACCTGGCTGGTTTTCCAACCTGTCGTCGTTGTCTTAAATCCAGAACAATCTCTGGCTAAAGGCCCAGTAGGCTTCTGAACCTTTTCATTAATATGGAAGCACGAGCACACCTGGACACCAGACAAACATCTGAGACAGGATTTAAATTATGTACATTAATCATGCCATCTCACAAAGAGAAGTCTGACCACTAAGAGACAGTTGTTCTGCTTTGTATGTATTTTCTTTTATTTAAATGTATATTTCTGTGTTATCGGCTTTGCCCTCATTTTAAAACTTCCCTTAATCTGCTACTACTTGTACTTCTGCTATTACATTAAATACCAAATGTGTAGTTGGAAATGAAAACCAAAAGCAATGTTTAAAAGGTATATTTATTGTTATATTTTATGGTTGTGACTCATGGTAATCACACTGGGATGTTTTCTGTAGTACATGCAGAAATGGTTTATAATAGAATGTTTCAAAATAATAACAGATTGTTGTCTTCCAGTGGAAATTTTGTTTCTTTTTTATTTCACAAATTTAAATCTGAACATGCTTTTGATGTAGTTCTGGAAGGTTGAGGTTTTACATTTTGTTTTCCTGTCCTTCTCGCTTGATGTTTTTCATGATGGACTTTGTGTTTTGAAATAAGCTTTTGTAAAAAAGTAGAAACCTTAAGCAATTGTGTTTTAGCGTTATAGTGTTTCAATATAAGACGTCCCATTTTTAATAATTATAAAATATTACTGGAGTCTGAGGCCAGGTTGAACTGACAAATACTAATGCAGTAAACATTTCGTGCGTCTCTAAATCTTTATCCATGCAGGAACTATTTGTTTATGGTGAATTATAAACAGAATTGTTTGGACACTACCTGACATTTCAGCTCAATTTGTCATCACCCAGGTTCTCATTAATTAGTCACAAGTGTTTGATAAACTCATGTTAGTTAGTTTGCTGTTTGCAAGAATAATTTGATAGAATACCGTACAAATAAATAGTGGTTTCTAAATGCCATTAGTTTACAATTTGAACTAAAAAAATGAAGAAAGTACAGAAATGTAATACATTTTCTTCATAAAATCCCTGCTGGGAGAGAAACGGAGCCAAACCTTTGGTCTTTCTGTGTGAGCTCCAGGTTGATTGGTGTTGTGCCAGGTTTCTCTGCTGGCCCAAATTGTGTTTGCTCCTTTTATTAGATTCAGTTGCAATGGTCTAAATGCAAACACAGCACGCTGTGAAGCCCCATTGCTTTTATTTTGAGAAAACTCAAACTATATACACCACAAGTGTTCTAGACTTTAGATTATATTAAATATAAACCCTAATGCAGCAGCAAATGGCCATTGTTGTATACAGATCTAACAGAACTGATGATGATTAGAGCATGTAGCCACTTTCTTTTATTTTCTTGTGTGTTTTCTGCATATTTGTTGCTTGTTGAGGCAGCTGGTTTAGATATGCAGGCGTGTTGATTGCTGTTTGAACTAAGCTAAGTTTAGTCATCCTTTTAAAACTCCCACATATAGAATGATAAAATTACTGCTACTGATCAGTTTGACCAATCCTACATTGATCTTTTTACACTTTTTTTTTTATTGCTTTTGGACTGATGCTGCAATCTGACTCCTAATTTTCTGACATCCAATAATACCCCCTTCAAGGCTGCTCGCTCAGTCTGTTGTTGTCTGTTTACATTTGATGCTGAGAGGATCAAACTGAGTTGGGTAGCTGTACCATATGTCTTCATCATGTTACACCAGCAGCTAAAATACCGTGACTTATTTCAGTCCGTGTCATTATCTCAGTTTGTACAAATGGAAATCATTCGTTTTCTACAGAAGCTTTAATTACTGTTGGTTTTACTTTGTTCAAATGTGAAGATTTTTAAAAAAATGTATTTTCCCATTTAGTCTGTCCTATTAAATGCTTTATATGGGATACCACAATTACCGTTACATTTCATTTTACACATCAGTTTTTTTTTGTTTTTTTTTCCAGAATTGCACAAGTAAAAGCTTATACCCTGAGTGGAGAAAAGTCACTCATCTGTGCCCTTTGTTTCCTTTTTATTCCACCCCTTCTTCTAACACACTCAGCCTTTATATGAAAAATAATCAGATTTTAATAAAATCCTAATCTTCTATTTAATAGCATCAGCAATTATGCCATAAATGGATTGCCTATACCCTGTCTTAATATAAGAAATGAAAAATGAAGCCTAACCTGCTTAAGGGCTGTAAGGAAATCATGAGATTAGCTCCAAAACAAAGACTATTCCCTGTTTTATCTATCACTGCTGCTTCACTGCTTCAGTGACATATATGCTGACCTGAGAGATTTAACCTCAGAATTGATAACTAATATTCTCAGAGGTGATGGGGCGCACAGTCTTTTAGGTCCACATATCATCCCTGGAAGGTCAATAGCTTCCATCATATCCTGAATAACTTCTCTCAGGATCTGCTACAGAAAGCATGGCAACAGTTTGTGGGAGGGTAAAACATTAATTAAACATAGCAATAGCTATTCTGCAATCCCATAACTATAAAATCTTGACATTGAATGTTGTGTTTGTCATTAGTCAAGCTTTTTTATACAAGTTATATGTATTCAGGCTAAATGTAAAATGTTGACTCATCACATTTGTCTGTTTACAAACTGATCAGAAAAAAATAAGCCATCAAAAATATCTTGTTTGCTGTTGTGCAATGTATAAGTCCATTTTGTTTTAAGATTAATGGGTAGTAATCCAAGCTGTGAACAAGCAGCTCTCTGTATACTGTCACTGCAGAGGCCATTATAGTGTTCCATTTGAATGATAAAAGCACTTTAAAGCAAGGTGGGTGCTGCATGGGTGCCTGTCTGCCCACTGGATAGGGATAGGGCTCTTCGGTGAAACGGTTGAATGGAAGGGCGACCAGGCATCTCCCTCGTTATTAGACTTGTCGGTGTCACTCACAAAGGCGTGAGTGACAGAAGACCCTATTACCCTCCAAGATTCATCTCCGCCCGTCACAGATAGAGCTGCTTTTACCATCATCGCTGGGGCGGGTGAAGAGCAAGCAAAGGAGCTGCTCCAGCTGTCTCATTAATGTATCCCCACAGATTAACATCAGTTTCTACTTCATTCCGTGCTGGTGTCCTCACAAATCTGATTTTATTTATGCATTCATAACAAAATAATAGTTGCGATTAAGGAGATCTTTTTAGTTGCTACAATGCTAGTAAAAGGCCACTTTTCAAATAGCTGGTAAGTATGTTAAAGCCGATCCTCCCTTGAGAAAAATTATCTACTTAATTAAAACGACCAGCAGGAAATGGCCTGGAATCATGACGGTATAATTATAAAAGACCTATTTCTGTTAATCCTTGGCTCTGCAACGACGAGTCTCGCATCACGGAGTCGGGATGGGGCCACCAGTTAAGCTGAGACCACACAGAGTTTTTACAAGTAGGGGCAATAATGAGCATTTACTGATGATTCTGGGAGCTGAGAGGAAACCAAAAGGTCTGCTCAAGGCTTTTTATGGCAGTGGAGCCAGGTGAGAAAAAGCAGAGAGATTATTCATAAACAACAGGGGCAAATCTTGGCTTTATTGATAAAGCAGGTCTTCAACATGTCACTCAACATTCTACGATTTAACCTGTGGGAAAGGGGTTATTTATGTGGTTGTCTTAGCATTTAAAAGGAAATTTGTTAGGTTTGAAAATATGTAAAAATCTTAGCTGGTATTATCAGGTGTCGCGTTTCCAACATATCCATCATAGCAGAGTGTTTTTGTTGAGCTCAGAGTCTGTAACGGTGGCTTCTGTGTCCTGCCGGTTTGTTTTAGTTCAGGGACCTTTTGATTTGTGTCTCACAGCTGGGCCTGGGGTAGCTGTTTCAGTGGGCAGCTGCAGAAGCTTAATCTCTCCTGTGCTGACACACACTCAATTAATAGATAGCACACTTTGGTGTTCTGCAAGAAAGTTGTCAGGGCCTGTCAGATAATTTACTGAAAGAGGAATCCATGCTGGCCATCCCAGTCCTCTGGCCCCAGAGGACTGTTTCTCTTTGTTTGCTGTCTTTGAGTTAAAGACAGGCAAAGATTTTTATAGCAAAGAGGTACCGAGTCTTTTTGACAGGTGCTTTAAGTGCTTAAAATAATATGGCCAAAGTGAAAGGAATCCTCATTATTACTTTTCCTTTCTTTTCTAGTTAGTTTTTAATGGAAAACTTTTTCTGGTAAAAAAAAGTTTTATTAATAGGTTTAAAATTAAACTTACTGGGATTTTCAGGTCTCTCAAATCAACATATTTTAAAATGGAAAGTTTTTTTATTGTTGAAAGTCTTTATTTAAAAATTACAGTGAATGCTAACTTTGTCATCACCAATTTTTTTTAATGTTTTTGTTTTCCAATTTCAGTCCTTTGACATTTAAGGCTATTATTCAGAATAAATTACATAAATTGTAAATTGCACAAAAAAAAAATACTTTGAGTGTGATATTTCATGATGTCACATGACATTGCACCTAATGACCAAAACCCCTGCAAATATATATTTTACTAATATAAGACAATCTTTGTTAATTCTGTCATAAAGAGAGACGAGCAGTACACATTCTTTTAAGGAATGCTTCATCCTCTTTCCTCAAAAGGTTAAAAGCAAAGAATTTTAAACACTGATTTAATTAAAATGACACTTTGATTTTCCCAGTCCTGTAGCAGGTTTTACAACGCTTATTTGCTTAAATCAACAGCAATTCAAAATCCACATTCTGCACTTTTACATGTAAAATACATTAAGATTAATGATCAAAGAATACAAATGTTTAATGACCTTTTTATTTCAAGCCTCTCTATGAATTTGGCACGCATCTTGTGTTGCTTTACAAATGTTAATATATCGTACATGGCTGTAGGCTTTTCTGATGAAGCATTTAGCACCACCAGGCCCAAAGAACCATGCATAATGGCAACAGCTGTTTATGCATTCTAATTCAAAGCAGTGGCCTTTCATCGAAAATCTCCATCTTTCTTCATTTCCTCAATTACGGATTCGCCTGAGAGTTTGGCCTGGAGTTCCGAGGAGTCTGAGGCAGCGGCCACGCTTGTTTTCTCTCCTGAACTGCCTTAAAGTTGGCTATTCAGATTGCTCCATAATTACATGCATTTGTCTCGTCCTGTCTGCTGTTGTGCTTCTCAGAGCACCGCATGCTTTGAACAAAGTGCTTCTGTTCCAACTCTCACCTCTTGCCAGGTTGTTCTTAGCAAAGTCATCCTTTACCATCATGCAGCTAGCTCTCCTGGGTAACTCTGAAGATGAACTTTGTGCAGGGAAGTAATTTATGATGAAATTGGCCAGGATCTGCTTGGGGGCTGTGTTTTTCAGACATGTTTTCTCAACATTAATGTGTCCCTTATTAGCCTAACATCTAAAAGAGGGCAATTTCTTCAAGAGGCGACATTTAATTATGTCTGGAGGAAAATGCGTATTTGTATTATTGATTCCAGATACTCCTTCCTCTCAGGAGTGCTGGTTGCTCGTTAGATTCCTTGTTTTAGTTTTTCATCTTTACTGTAATTTGTTTTTTAACCCAGCTGGAGACTGGCCACTGGTGACACGCAGTCCTTCAAGGACCTTTAGATTTCTTTTTGTTTTTAAATTATACTATGATTCTGCAATTAGAGGAATTTTATTTACCAAACCTACTTTTCAAGCAAGAAAAGCGTCTGTTGTATGGGTACACTAATGCAGTACACACGTTACACTGGTCTTTCATATCATTCTGTCCCTCCCTCCAGTAACAGTAGTAAAGCTGCGGTGCCAAAGGTAATCTAACCTGGGAGACGAGGCGATAATAGCCTCAGTGGCAGAGTGCTTGTTTGTAATAAGAAAGTGGATGAGGAGTCAAAGGTGAAAAATGAGTGTGATATTGAAGGAGGCAGAGGAAGCTGTAAAAGGAGGTTTGTGTTTATCTGTGATTATTAGTGAACCTCACATATCCAAAATGAAAGGTTTTAGATCCAGGTAGAGTAACAGAGGACACAGATGGTGGATTTCTATTGGGGAGGGAAGCTTTGTTCACATTTTATGAAATAGCACACCGACTGTGACTCCAAATGGCACAAATGGAGTCTAAGTAGATTCTACGCAGAATGTATTCTGATGTCCCTTTGCTGGTCACTTTTATACCTCTATACATCAAGCTAGTAATTTCATGATACCATCAAGAGAAATAAAGCTTATTCAAAATTGGTGGACATCTATGTTCACTTGTTTTCTGCATGTGTATAGTTCATTTGTGATGTGGAAAAATACACATCAGTATGACTAAAGCAAGCAACAGAAGAGACATGGAAAACAAACTGAGTCATTTGTCACAGGATTTGAATAGTGCTTTGTTCAAAGTTCTGTCAACTCGGTGCATTTTGACACTGAAATGTGTTTAGGATTCATAAAGGTGCAACTGAATCATTGCATGGTCAAAATGTTGAACGCCAGTACTTGTATGTTTTATTGTACCAGGCACTAACTGTAGTCAACGATCCAAATAGTTTTGCTAACCTGCTTGGTGTTAATAAATGTAAAGGATGATTTATTTGTTGTCCTGTGGAAGGGACAGAGTGGCTCCGTTCCCATCAACAGAGTGCAGTTAAAACAACATGTCTGAATGTAAGGGTCGTGGCCGTGACTGTTGTCCCGAGGTGTTTCAGCACGGCTGGGGTTTGGCACCGTGTCGTCCGCAGCTGTCACTCTCCAGGTTATTAATGGTAACCTAACCTGGAACTCTTCATTCTCTAATATATCAAACTTCAGCTGCTTGTGTTTTAGGTTTTGAAAAGTACCAGTGCCAGCATGAAAATATAATTTAATATTACTTATGTGGAGCTGATATGTAACTAAGAACAGAGAGGTTTTTACCAGAAACCTGTTCACTCTGGCTCTTTCTCACACTACATTGTTAGAACTTTGAGACACTTCAGCATGGGGTGTATAATATAATTTTAGTGAGAAATGTCCGTGACTATCTCTCTGGAATGTTATTAACTCAAATTCCTTGTTTACCTGGGTATTACAGGTAAATTGGAGATTATTAGCCTTTTGCTGAGGACTTGGTTACAGTGGAAGTTAAGCTTTGGCTTCTTTTGCATTCAAAATTGCTGTGATTAGGACTCATAATCCAACATCACAAGAGAGTAACCACAATGGCGTGAGCGTATTCTGCCTGACATTTAGCTCAACCAGATCTCTGATTGGCACTTGATTAGCAACTAATCCATGTCATTATCTCCTTCAGTGGAATTAGTTGAATAGAAAATAGTGTTGTAAATCACAGAGGCTGAGTTGTGGAGGGGCTTTGATCAGTGTACGGCTCTGAAAGCAGTGTAAGGAGAAACATGTTGTTGCCATGGATACTACAGGAAAATAGGTAAGGAACAATGTATGGCTGAATAGTTTCAGGAATATGTAAAATTTTGTGCTAAAACAAGAACTCTCTCTCTGAGGAAACGGTTAAAAAAAGTTTTGATTCATTGTGACCAACTTGTACAATTAGTTGGCCTTCACCGCATATGCAATTACAAAGGTCAAAGTTCAAGTATATCACAAAAGAAAGGACTATTCCTTTCTGACAGATTCGTGACTGTTTTTTAGACTTCTTCATATCTTGTCATGTAAAATCCAGCCCACTCTTCCCTCCCATCTTGCCCATCCTGTGCTGCCTCTTCTGGCTCCAGTCCTGAACCCAACCCTCAGAGGAGTGGAAAATAATTAGGAGAGAAAATTGCTGCTGACACTATTTCTGAAAAGCAGGGTATTGTAATGAGAGCAGAGCAGGTATTCATTGTGTCTGAGGGAGTGATTGAAAGCTCTTGGTTTTTGGGCTGCCTTGGAGAAGCCCTGGGAGAGTAAGCAGTTTTGCAAAGTCCCTCATTGCATGTGGGAACTGAGCCTTGAGAGGACAAGGCAGAGGTGTCTTCAACAATGGCTGGAGCCAAGGTTACAGCTGAGTAACTAATTTCAACTGCTCTACACTGATACACACACTCATTCACACACACCCTCGTCTCTTTTGTCTTGCTCAATATGTCTCTCCCTCTGTCTCCTGCGCTCTTCTCTTTCCCATTATGTGTTCAGAGGGATGCTGTCCAGCCTCCGCTCATAGTTATCTTCATTAGTTGTGTGGACTTGCTGGAGTGGCTGCTCTGGGAAGTTTCTTTGAGCAAAGCACTCAGAGAAGATGAATAAATGTTTTGTCCCACATAGGCCTGGCCTAAAGCAGAGGCAGGCTGCGAAGAGAGATAGATGGGGTATTAACTGTGTGATTTTTCAGCAGGGGCTGAGGAAGCCCAGCAGTGGGCTTGACAGAAGCAGATGCTGCTGCCTGAATATTAAGCCAGTTAAACGAAATGTCCTCTATAAAGATGTCTTAATGGGACTTGAAGCGTAGCACCATTCACCTCTGTTTGTGCACCACACAGATGAGCACATGTTCATTGTGGGATTTGACATGCATATCAGCCTGAAAGCAGGTATATGAGAGAAAGAAGCTTCTTTCATCGTCGTTCAGTGCTGTGATGCAGGTGCATCATCAGGATGATGATTTAGCATTTCAATATAATTATGGCATCCAAGTACAATGAAATAGGAACACAGGCATAATTGCTTTAAGGAGTCCTTTTGAAACTACTCTAACACATGGGGCTACTGATGATGACAGAGACACCTGGAACTGACTTCAGTTCAGGTTTGGTCTGCAGATATTAAATACCATTTCAAAGTAAAACCTTTCTACTACTGACTGAGAATCGTGTTTGTTCAAATACATGAACATATTGAAACAAATCAGGCTCCGATTCCATTGAAAAATGGAAGGAAAATTGTCCTTATAATACATGTTCAGTGTAAAATTATTTCTTCACAAACTTTGGTCTGTTTTTATTCTCATTTCCAATTATTTATAAAAGTATTCTCTTCATGTATACTTTTACTTTTCTGTAATATTTGCTTTAGTGTTGTTGACAGTCCAATAAAACCCTTTTTGGCCTTAGATTATTTGCTTGAATAACAATGGATTTTTGGGCTGCTTTATTCAAAGTAATATTATTGTTCATCAACTGTTTCCACTCTGTAAAGTTATACAGAGCACAACGCAAACACAAGCATTTAATCTATCAGTAATGGGGTTGTCGATTAGATAGAAGGTCAGATTATGACATCATTGTTTTCCAAACATTTTGCTTAGACTGTCCACATGAGAACAAATAGATGGTTTTTAAGGACTTTCACACTCTGGAACCCAGGTTTCTGAAACACTATTTTCAGTTAGATGGAGCTTCATGATGTTTCACTGTGAACAACAAGAAAACTAAGTGACATGTCCTCTTTTTTTTTTTTAAAGCAGCTGTAAATGGTATTGTTAGCTAATGAGAATCTGAGGCTGCCTTTGTAATGTTTCAGGCATTCATAATGTAGAAATCTGCTGGGAATAAAGCTGAGATCCAACTTAAATGAGAAAATAAATTGATAGTCAAATTGCATGTGGGTCAAATTTCCACTTATGGGAACTCAGATCTGCTTTTAGTTGCCTAAGTAATGGTCAGGAAAAAAAAAACAACTATTCACAGTTAAGTTGAGATTGCGTCATGTATAGTGTGCTTTACAATCGAATTTAAAATTACAAAGTCCATTTCAAAATCCGTCTCTGCCTCTGTTACCTCGCCTTTCTCTTCACGTCTCTCCCAGACACAATGACGATATACACACCTATTACCCACAATGCATCGGCTATATTCCACTAGTAAAGCAGGTAAATTAAATCTGTAGCTCCATCTTCCAAGATATGCTGGCCAGCAGCCAGATCAGCTCAGCATCTCTTCCTCTGTTTTGAGGCACTGTGAACAAATTTGCAGACTTTTAGAGACTCGCTGTCAGTAAACGCACAGTGACACTTAGTAACTTCAGAAAAAGTAGCTTATGCAACCACAAAGGACAGGGGGAGAAGTGAAATAAAAGCTGACATTATTATCTGCTATCTCTTTCTTCAGAAAGTGAGATGAAACAGAACCTCTTTATGATTTTGCTGGCAGGGATTCTAAGGTGCTTGAAGGTAAGAGATCAGTGATGCTTGCATGTGATCAGTGGTGGTGTTTATGGAGTATGAAGACCTCCAGAAAGATGGTAAACTTGAGAAGGGCACAGATAAGACCATTAAAAAAAGATCACAGCTGATTTCTGTTCCAGGGATGGATTGAGGATATCTTCCTGCCTTTGAAACGGTTTGTTCCGCCTGTTTTGAAGTTGTTTTTCAGAGGCGATACAATATTCTTGTATTTTAGAACCAGTGTGGTTGAATGACAGAACGACAGCTTAATTTAAAAGCTAATTGAATGGCACATTTCACAAGCAGCTGCCTTCTCTATCTGACATTGAAATTACTAAAGATCTATTAACCCTTTTAAAACAGTAAAGCTTCATTCTGTGTGGATGTACCATTGTTTGACCAATACTTCAGTGGGATAGACTGAAATGTCACAAAGCTAATTAGCACAATCTGAAAATTACAAAATGCTTTTCCAAGAAAATGGTCATTGTGTAATAATTGGAAAAAAATATATAACCCAGAATGTAAAATTTTAATCATAGCTGTTGAAAGAACTTCCTGTTCATTTTGTGTGCAGTTCCTGGCAAACTGAGTAAAAGAAACTGCATTCAGATGATTTATCCTGATGCACAAAAAAACAACATTCAAAAGGCTTCAGAGCTTTCAGTTCAGACTTTTTTGCATTTAGCGGTTCATATTTGTGAGATGTTCAGAAGCTATTGTGATGCAAATAAGTGTGCCTGATGATCACGGACAATCGTGGTTGCACAGTTTATATTATAAAAATGCCAAGCCTACAGCCGACACTACATCTGCTCCATGTTGTGTTAAGTAGCTTTCATTGTCGCTGCAGCGATCGTTCTGCATATCCACATCACTGTCAGAATCATGTTACTTTTTTGTGAAAATCCATCAGGATTCGTCTCTGTCAACCGCCTGTCCCTCAGTCCATTAAAGATGATTGATAGAAGTGGAAAATCTTCCGCCCAGCTGTTGTCGTTGACTCATCTTGAAGAAATTGAAAGGAGCCCAAAGAGTACCATCCCTCATCAAAAAACCTTTTGTCTGTGTTCGCGATGCGAAGCAATGTTCGCCTTCGGAGATAGTGTAGAACAAATCTATAGCCCTTTTTTCCCTGACTCTGCACATGAAAGATTAGCACGTTACAGATGAAGATACAGATTAGAGGCACATTTTGCATTTTTTTCAGAACATCAGAGGAACATCCTGCAGGCGATATTAACCCTTAC
>JAVKLF010000073.1:16231663-16254949 GCA_034783495.1 Millerichthys robustus | reverse complement strand
CCGATCTTACCTCCCAACAAAAATAAAACAGAAGACCTGTTTGCCCAAGTGCTTCGGTTTCTGCTTCTGTTCTCTTCTAATGGTTTGCCAGGATTTTCACAGGACAACTCGTGGAGGATTTTATGATATTTCGCTGTGATTGATAACATGCTCTTGGAGGAATGTCAGGGTTTCACAGACAGATAATGTGGATTTCTATCTCTCTGCCTTCTTTTGTAAGACATGCCATCAATCAAGTGCATCACGTCCTTAACCCGGTAAAATTAAAACCTTTGGGGGGCGATGCACTCGGGGTCTCCATAGAACCAGGCCACACATGTCAGCACTGAACAGGACAGAATCAGAACACAGATCCGAATCACACAGACTCACACACAAAACAAGGCAGACAATACAGTTAATGATCTGACTCTATATTGCTGTTGACAGAGGAGAAGGATTACAGGAAGAACAGTCTCATTTTCACCCAGCGCTGAGGCGTTATTAGATCCTAGCCCATCTAATTTCATTCTGAAGGTTGTCAATATTTACCAGCAACAGGCACAGCACACTGTAGCAGACCCAGTCTCCCTTCAGGGAGGAAAAACCAGAGCCAGAGAGATAAATTTAACATGTAAAGATTCAGTTTCCAGATTCAACCTCAAGAATTTTCAGCTTATTTGCTTTTTTCCCCCCTAGCATGTCTGAGATGATTCTGATTATTTCTGTGTTTGTCCTCAAGTAGGCTTTACTTTTTTAATTTGTCTTTCAGTTGACGGCTGCATACACAAAGCGGCAGGTTCCTGTCTGTATGATGAGTGTCACTCACTAAATGGCTGCGATACAGGCCAAGCCAAGATCACCTGTGGCTACGATCTCCCAGCAAAATGTGAGTACCACTGATAATCATTTTTGATTGCTTTGTAATGTGTACACCTGTTCCTTGCAGAAAATACTTTTCAGTTTTCTTTCCATTAAGGCCTTCATCACCTGAAGGTTAGTGGACAGTAAAATTCACAAGTAAACTCATAAATCCTCTACCAATAAGTTATTATTTTTGCCCCATTTTTCCAGTTATTCATTAATTTTTATTTTACGATGAACTGGTCCGAACTGGAAGGCAGGTCTACAATCAACATTGTAGTTTTTGAATTTACTGATATATGATGATGATATGATATGATATAAAAATCTGTGGTTATCACTGCAAATCTTCCATCTTGAAAGCAGCATTAGGTGCTTCATCATCTCGGTGTGCTCTAATGCTGCCATCATGACGTGTGAATGACATTTTTTACGCTACTGATAACACACCATACCATCATAAAACCTGGCTTTTAGGCTTGTTGCTGATAACGGTACTTTTCTTCTTTCGTGTGAAGCATTTGGCATCCATTTAAAAAAAAAAAAAAATTAAAGTGTCCGGAATTTTGATGTCTGTTTAAAACATATTTTCACTACATTGTGGATCTTCATAGATGCGACTGCACATAGGCAGTGCTTATTTTAAACATGGATTAGGTAAGACATTACTTTTGTACCAATTTTGATTACAGTCAAGTTCTACCCTCACCTGTTTGAAAAAAATGACTTTTCTATATTTACCAATCCTAATTTAATCCCGATACGAAATTCTGTTTTCGATTTATACAGATTTTAAAAAGCTATATTCTGTTAGCATTTCACTTTGAATAAGCAATTCTGCATATATGTCATATTTGATATGATGCCTGAGGCCTTTGGTGTCCAGATGACAAAATGGAGTGGTTGCATTTTTAGACTGAAATTAGTTAGGTTATAAAATTTTCTTTTGAAAATAGCACTGCTATTTCGAGGATAATTAATATATTTGTTTCTTGTTGTGTTGTTGGATGGGAGTGTCATCTGCTCACATTAAGAGACTATTAGTTGCCTAATTTGACAGATTTTTCATCCTTGATGTATTCTATTAACAAATCCAACAGTTTTCTTCTTCATACAATGAAGAATAAGAAATGAGGCAGCACTTGATTTCTCTTTTTAATGTCTTAAGTTCAGAGAATGAAAAATGATAGTATGGTATTGATTTCCAAAGACCATTTGGCATATTTGTGGATCATTATCATTATATCACATTGTGACGTATTGCAACTTGTTCATACTCGGCTTATTGCTTTGCAAACTGGAGTAGAAAAAAACTGTCAAGATTGAAGAGATGTCAGTTGGTGTAATTCGGTCGAGACGAACGTCCCACAAGTCCTAACCTAACCCTGAAGGATTTCTGTGAGACAGCCAAAGAGAAGACATTGAGGCACAGATGAAATTAGGTTGTGTTAATATGGTATGTCATAAAGATGTCAAACAAATGGAGCAGATAAACTGTGAGACGGTCTTGTGGGCAGCCAGTTCAAGTGTGTTCAGCTCCGGAGCTGGTTACACCATGACAATTTAATAACCTGCAGTGTCACATGGTAGCAATCACACTCACATTAGTTGCTGTTGTAATTATCTCTGAACAAAAAAAAAGAAATCGTTTCTGTTAGGGCAACTGGTTAAAAGCTGTGAAGTTCCTTTTTAGGAAGTGTTTTTTTAGACATTTCATTTTGTATTTGAGTTATATTTCCTCTCAGGTGGTATCGTTTTTCAGCTCTTTTATCTCTCCTCTATTCTGGAAAACAAAGACAAAAAAAAAAAAAAAACATTTTTAGGAAACACTCTAGTTCTAACAATCTTTTATTGGATTTTTTAATGGTTCATTTGTCCAGTCTACTTATAAAGCATGAATTTGACTTTTGACTTAACAACTTTTTATTAACTGCACAAAGTTCAAATAATAGTCTGTCCACCACTGAACCGAAAAAAAATAAAAACCTTTTCTATTATTTGAAACTTTCCTAAAAATTGGATCTCACATGCAAAGAAAAACATCTTTTTTGAAATACGAGGTTTAGCCGTGTATTAGTCGTGTATAGAAAATACTGCTTTTCATGATTTTTGTATTTAACTGAGATTACAACGGCTGTTTGTTTAAAAAATAAAATAAATAATATTTCTTAAAACACTTTCTAAAGCAATAAGATGTTTTACTAAAAACTTGTTTCACGTGGACGAAAGCAGCTGATCAGAGGTGTTCTTGTTTGGAAGTTAGATCTGCTGAGGCAATGGAAAATGACCGGTCTAACAAACCCCATCCTTTCTGTCTTTTTTTGTTGTTGTCCTCCCTCTTTTTAAAGACAAGAAAATTACTCTCTATTACATTCCACTAAGCAGTTTAGGCTGAGAATCCCGGCGGTAAAATGAGCCTTTTCTTCAAGAGGTCTATGCACATGTGCAGCTTATTATTATAGAGCCAGCCCAGGATTATTAATCAGTGTTAGTAATTACCCACCTACCATAGCAAAAGGACTCAGTCTGCTACATCAATCTACCGTGGAGTTTGTCTATTTGTCCTCCTGCTGGTACTCATATGTTAGTAGTCAAGTGTAGTAATGGAGGTCACCAGTTTGTAGATGGATGTGCACAACTCTTTGGTGTTTTAAATATTTACATGGTTGAAAATGTGACGAATCAGTACATTTAGATGGTCCCATGTAACTGCTGTTTTTATTACTATATACGTACATCACAGTTTTTCCTTTCCTCACAATAACTGCGTACAAATTTGAGAAAACTCTTATCAAATTTCTTCCTTGTTTGGTATCATTTTTTGCTAGCAGGTCCAGTGGAGACTTTGCAGGTGCTGCTTTAGTAGCTACTTAATTCTGTCCTCAAAGGTTTTTAAACTATTCTGCATTGCTCTTTTTGTTTTGATAGTTTTGGGCAATATTATAATTTGCTCTTTTTTGGCAATCTCTCCTTTTTGTTTTTAAATCTTAATTCAGTTCATGTCGGTCAGTTAGCTTGTTTTTAATCATGGAAACATACCTAAAGTTCTTTTTAGTGTCACTGAAGAGATCCTGAGTACTACCAGTGGTAATTGTACCACAGTTTACAAATAATATAAAGGCTTTTACATTAGCTGAATTAGCTGTTCATGTAAAACCCTGGTTTCATGCTAAACTAAAGCAATTAAATTATATTTACAAAACATCATACACCTAAACTTGATTAAGTTTATGGGTTTTAAAATTGTTAGTCCTAAACACGTATTCTTCTGTCCTTCTTGTGTGTTATTGTTCCACCAAGACGGACAGTTTATTCCTTTAACTGCTCTCTCCCTGCCAGTGTCCCACAGGATTTATGACCAATCCTACTGGGTGTGTGGGATCCAATCCCAACAGAACCCTCACATACAGAACATGTTCATAAAGTGCTTTCATGTAACAAATGTCTAAAGGAACACATTTTTTAAAACTTATTGCATATTTGGAATGAAATCACCAGTTTGGTCATTGGATTCTATAGTTATTATGTAGATCTAAAGCACATTTTAAATGTTTATAGTTTTTTAATCTAGTTTATAATGAGTTGTTTCAGTTTTTTTTAAAGACACTATACATTTATTTAGGTTTGCTGCTACCATTACCAAGAAAAACATATTTTTTCCCCTTCAAGATATTTTAACAGCTTCCACTTGAGTGACTGTTGTCAGCATGTATTGTGTAAGAAAAGAATAGTTGGGTTTTTCTTCATAATACCTTTACATCTTGACCCTATTACACAAAGTTACATGGGTCATCCGTGGATTAGTGGTAAAAATAGTCATCCTTTGACTGTATGGTCATTGGTTTGATCCCCAGCCTTTTTCACGTGTCAAAGTGTCCTTGAGCAGAACACTGAAGCCTGCATTATCCCAGATATGTTCACTGGTGTGTGACTGTAGAGTAAAATGTGCATATAGAGCACAAATACTGTATGTCAAAGACAATGTTGTATGTGATAATGTTACAAGTTAGGTGTAGGAGTGAAGACCGTTTACAAAATCTAACCCTTACATTACCAAAATAATGTTTTAAATTTTAGTCGAGTATAAAAACTGGATCAAATGGGAAAAGTATGTTAATTTCTATCTTCTCTCTTACAAGTTAAATCCACTAAATGAGAAACATCAACATTTGCATTCAGCCATGGAAAGTACTGCTGTAATTTGAATGTGCGACACATCTGAGGCTGATGGGGACTAAACTCTGCCACGGAAAAGACTGAATCCTGTCATTATTATGCTGCTCCACAGATCCACACTAATAACGTTCAGCCACGACCTGGTGGGTTAATCTGTTTCCGCACATATCAGCCTGAGCTGTCACAGTAGACCCAGGATGTATTTAGGGTTCAAACTGTAGGTCTGTGTGAGAAAGTTAACGCTCCAAAGCAACTCTTAGATGGAGCTTTGCTGTTTGCACTTCCAGTTTTATCTGAAATCTTTTACCCAGTTTTGGCTTTCTCCCTAGGGCAGCTTTAGATTGGCAGTTCAAAAAGCTTGTGCTGTTTATTGTTTTTCTTATTTCCCCCCCACTCAGCTTCTCATTTTTGAGCTCCAAGTAAATGCTTTAAATAATAAATTATATTTAGAAATGAGACAGAGAGGCCAGCGTTCTGTTTCATTGTGTTGCCTGTTTTGATTTTATTCTTTGTGAAATTTTGCAACTTTAGACAGTTGAAAAATTGGTATAACTCTTAAATAAATTATATTTTTCCTAAAATGATTCACCTAAAAACTCTGTTTATTGATTCTGTGAACTCTACAGAAATTGTCATCGGATGTTCACCCAAACTTGTAAACTTGTAGGTTTTCAATTTCAGCCCATTCAACCCATCACCTGAATGAGCTGATTGTTTTCATATATGAATAAACTAAAGCATCTGAATGCCTTCAGAAGTAAGAAAACAATAGTGTGATTTATAAAAAAAAGTATCAACAGGCTTTTTCTCATTAGATTTTTGTTTGTCAGAAGACTGTTCAACTTCATTTTTTAGGTTCTTGAACTAAAAGTTAAAGCACAAGTGATTTTCAGAAACAGTGTTATTGGTGCAAGTGGGATTTATGGGGTCATAGTGAGACAAAACACCTTTGGGAGATACTCCCCATTTCAGTTCACATCCTTCTTTATCAGCTGCTCCCTTTCAGTACCAAGCAGGAATCTCTGGTGTTTACTGTAACTGCACCTGTGCTAATAATACTAATCATTTGCTTGTGATAAATTTTGCTCCCTGATAGCGTGTGAGGAATCTTTCCCATGCCCTAGTTAATCTAGGAGACCAGGCGTCTGTTCTCCCTCCACTCAGAAAACTCAGATAAATCACAGCAAAGTACCCACTATTAGTAGGTGACATACAGCACATTCTGATTAAATTACACGCAAGAACATAATCCGGTTGCAGTGTTTGGTTATCATAGTAGTCTCCACCTCGTCACAAACAGCATGGCTGATGCACCATAGGGTGTAAATTTGAGTGCAACTTAATTTCTTATAGAAGCTGCATCTATTCTGGGAAGTAAATCCACCAGAATATTTCAACATTAGTTTGTTTAGAACTTTCTTTTTCACTTCTCAGTGCAATGGCCCCTTGCTGGAAAAATTCCCAAGAGCAATATGAAGTGCTGCTAACTTGTAACCAATATTTTCCTCTTCTAAACATAGAATAGCTTAGTGTATATTTAATACCCTACAGTTATAGCCTTTTTATTTGTTTTGTATTGAATGTATACTTGTCTGACTGGCGAACTCTGCACAAGAAATCCTTTGTGCCTGAACCTTGTGTGAAAGTACAAATGGCAAATAAAAGCTCTACATCTGAATCTGATTTTTTTTTAAATAGTTGATGCAGTCCTTTAATATTTCTAGTATCGCATCACAAAAACTATTAATTATATCTCCTTTTTGCTGAAGTATGTGGGCATTAATTAACATGCAACAACAGTTGGGCAAAAAAAAAAAGATAATTATTGTTGCACGATGGATGATATTAAAATGGAAACAATAAGTCAGATCTAAATAACTAAATAATGTTGATGTGTCTGTGACAAGCTGTCTTTTTTCTTTTTTTTTTTTAAAGAAAGTCACATTAGATTCATTACATGAGTGAAATAAATTCCCTGTTGTAGTAAAATAAATGATTAGGGCTTAAATAGACCTTAGCTGCCACAGTCTTAAACACACGGAGTGCAAAGTCAACATTTTTTCTGCTGCTTCCTGTTAGCGCTCACATCATAAATGTCACTTCATCTCGTCATGCCCACTACATTCACCAGACAGAGTCTAGTGCACACTTTGTCTGGAATCTTTTAGGGCTTTTGTCTGTAACACCAGCACTCACTCTGTCATTATAAGTACGGTGTTAAGTTGTTTGAAGTATAAAATTTATTTTTTTTGTGTGTAGTAATGACTAAAGGGAACCAAGTTCCTAACAGTTTAAACAGAAAAAAATAATCCAATGGAAAAACAGGTGAGATGAATATTAAATGAATGATCCTGCAGTTGTTAAAGGAATGCATATCGCTCAGTTTAAATTAAAATCGTGCTGAGAAATGGAGTTTTAGCCGTTTGTCAAACCATATAAATGAACTTTTGGAATCTCATGCGATCATATCTTGAAAATGTGTTGAACCAAACTCTTAGCTACTCTCACACCAAAAATGATCTCAATGTTTGTTGGTCAGTTTGACGGAGCTAAAGCCATTTTTGTGTTTGCTTATGTAAGTTAGTTATGGCAGCCATCTTGAATTGGGTTAATGAGTTGTAGAAATGCCATCCAGCAGTTCATGAGATATTTTTATAAGATATTTTATGTTTTAAGCAAATATTTCCCACATTTTCTAGGGCTTGGAGTATCCTTTTTGTATGACTTATAACTTCTACCACTCCAAATTTGATATCTTTAAAATTGACATTTTTGTGTTGGCCAATGTCAATTAGCTGTGATGTCCATCTTAAGTTGGGTTGACTCAAAAAGTAAATCAGTTGTAGACATTCAGTTAATGATTACTTTCTGAAACGTATTAAACACACACTCACACAAAACACAGACAAAAACATTATTGCCACATAGGCTGTGGGCAAAATGTAAAACTGTGAGGCAACTATTTGTGAACACAACCGTCAAAGTGTTGAGGCGAGACCAGCAGTTTTCATTATTTGTCAGATAAAATCTCCCCTTTTGTCTTATCTCTCTTGCTAGCATTTCATTGGCCCTCGCCAAAAAGACCATAAAAAACTAACTTTAGTGCTCATCTCAAAAAGCCTGAATATTCTTTAGTGTCCTTCTCTTTTCAGATATTTGTGCTTCCTTTGTTGGCTGGCATGTCAGTCTTCCTGGCCTCTTGAGGACTGGAGTAATTTGGTAATTTTGCCTAAATGGTGATACTGTAATTATGTGGCATCAGCTGCCTAGCTGTCAGTGAGTCGGCCAATGGTCATTCATCACCAGGAAACCAGGGGGGGGTGGAGAGCTTCACGACTGATGGGGTAAACACTTGCAGAAAGAAAACGTGGTGGTCTCTCAAAAAAAAGGGCTGAAAATAGGAGGTGAGAGGCCTTTAGAGTAATGGTGTGCAGGAGTATTTACAGCCTGTGCGGTCGGTCGGTCGGTTGTTTTACTGAGATAGAGGAACATCAAGCCGTGCCTGAACAGCAGAATTGACAGTGATGCATCAGGAGGGGGCTTGTGAAGTGGGACCACTGGAAGGTCAGGTTTGAAGTAGAATGTGGCGGCAGCTCTAATGCAGTCCTGCCATCCCATCACACACAGCTCCCATCTGTTGTTTTTAAATGTAATGTTAAAAAAATCATTTTTGCCAATCGTAGCTACACCATGGTTTGGAGACAAAATATTAGAATGTATTTTACCAAAGAATTCAGTGTTACCTGATCAAAAAAAGGCAAATCATAATGTTTGTCTTCAAACTTTAAAACCATTCCTACTGATTTATAATTATTCCAGGAGGGAAATGGAAAAAAAAGTTAAGCAAGTTGTCTGGATGAGTTCTTTTTTGTTGAAATGTTTCTTCTCCAAGAGACTTCTTCAGTCTGAGGACTTCCAGGTACACTCAGCTTTATTGGCAGACTGAAGACGAAACATTTCAACAAAGACGAACCCATCCAGAGGACCTACTCAAGTTTTTTTCTTCATTTTTCTACCCTGATTATTGAGACGCATCAGAACAGCAGGGACAAATAAAAAAGAGGGTCTAATGGAAAAAAGGCCTGATCACATTGAGCACATTGAGATCTTTGGATCATTCTCTTTAGTGACAGCCTTTTGTGCTGTTTCCAGTACCTTCTCTTTGATTATGTCCACAATAATGTTGGTGCTGGTTGCAAATGCTCCTAAAGATGAACTGCTGAAGTCTCATTCATCCCCCTTTCAGAGAGTTTTTGTAGGGAGCTGGTAGGAAAATGCCTTTAAGCAGTCTGAAGTGAATGCTGCAGACATTTCTCACATGCTCATCTCTTTTTAAAAAATCAGGATTGCATTTTTTTGTAGTCTATTAAATTGTTCAAAAATTCTTGTTTTGTGGGGAAAAAGTACTCATATTAGAATTTATTGCTCTTTTATCTGTCTTCATTTTTAATTTAAAGGCAGTTTAAAATTGTTCTTTCTAAAAACAGGGTAGAGAACTGACAAAACTTAAAGTAGTGTTTATTAATGAAAGTAAGAACATTCCCACATGCACTGTGTGCAAAGTGTTAGAGGAAAATTAAGAAAGAAAAGAAACATGGATTCCAGGGCAATGCAAAGTTTCAAATCTATCCTGAATAAAAACAAAAATTGTCACACTGCTTCTGAAAACAGATAAATGTCAAAACTGTTATCTGACAAGTGGGTGCCACTTTTTTGTTATGTGAAGGTTATATTGTGGAAATTAAATGTATTTATTAAAACATTTCAATTTTTGGTCAAAATGAATATTTTTTTTATCAGTGTATTGTCAAATGAAACAATGTTGTACAGGCTGTATTTAATAAGCAATATCAAACAAACACTTTGATCTCGATAATTTACAGACATAGAACTTATTTTATGTTAAACATTTCCTGAATGGTAGAACCATTAGGTAATTATTAACCATAACTTTGCATTCAGATAAATGTGGGTATATAGAATAATTGTGATGAGTAATGAAAGCCCAAAGTGATGCTACACACAGACTTTTTTATTTCTCCATACAGCTCTGCTTTGTTTAGAAGATGGTCTTGCCACAGCGACAGGGCTGCAGTGTTGGAATTTTTCCAGCTTCTAGCCGCCACAGACTGACACAGAGCTCATTCCTGCAGTCACAATAATTCACAGATTAGGGGTAACGCTTGCATGCTTCTACTGGTGGGAATGTTGTCTTGAGAAGAAAAGCAAATTTTTAATCTGATGGCTTTGTTTACCTTTCATTTCAGACTAAAGATAAAAACTAATTAAGAGCAGGGAGCAGCAGACTCCTGTAGTGCCATTTTCAAAGCTAATTATGCATGAATACAGACTGCCTAAATAGTTGCTCCCTGGTCTTTGATGTTCTTTGCACTAAATTGCTATGGTTACTTCTACTCATTAGGCTTTTAAGATTGTAAATGTTGACAGGTTTTGACTTTTTTTTGTTTCCACTCATTCTTTAGGATGGATTCACCAGTGCAGCTTCTGTAGTGGTGTCTTACATTCTCGGTTGCCATTTCTTGATTTAATGCTGTGGATTTAAAGCTGTGCTGTGCTCCTTAAAAACCATTAACCTTCCCATAAACGTACATATGGCTCTCTGTAAACCCTAATGGGGAGCAGAACCAATATGCAGGGACCAGTACGTTTTTTAAGGAGCACCATTTTCAAGAAGCACGGAAATGAGACTCCATAAAAAATAAAATAAAACTTTTTTTTTCCCCTTTGATAACTTTGCTGTATTGATGGGTTCTACTCCAGGGTCTATTCTGGTGATTTAAGTGCTGTCTAAATCAATATTTTTCTAGGCTATTATGGATACCTGTTTGTAAATTTTATGCACAGAATGGGAGTTCAGCTGTGTACTCTTTAACGACAAAAAAAAACATCAAAGATAGTCACCTATAGTTCCAGTATGGCTGAATTGTGCAATCTTGTAAGCATTGTTCAGTTCAATTTACACTCATTCAATATTAGTACACATAAACTTAATTATTTGTTTTGTATGTTCACAACAGTGAAGTAAAAACTGAGAAAACCAATGGTTACTTCTATCCACACAGCAAATAAATTATAGATATCAAAACAATAATTTTGTAATTACTTTAACTGACTATAGATTGCAGTAAACCAGGACATATTCGCTTGGAAGAAATAACAACATAAGTAGACCTAAGATGCTCTTGTTTTTTTCCATCACACTGCCTCTTTTTTTCAGAGTTGTTTTAAACGTATTGCAGGGTGACGAATGACTTGGTGGCATGTAGTTTTATGGTGATCACCTTGAGTCGTCGCTCCGGCCAGGAGACCAGTGAGCGTAATGGATCTGTTGGGAGCCCTCACTTTGGATTTATGAAAGTGCAGCGCCTGAGGAAGAGGATCAGTCACACACTTTTGTTTTTCACAGACTGAGACACAATGAATAACAGCAGAGAGCCAATCCAAGGTGACAGTTTTTCTTTCTTTGATAAACAAGCACAGCTTCTAGTTGTCACGGACCCTAAGGATTTTAGGAAACTTCTTAAGTTCAAACATGACATGTTAATTTTTTTATTTGAAAGAAAGCTGCTGACTTTACAGCATGGGTGAGAAGTGATCTCCCTGTGAAAGTTTGCACGATCCTTTCCTGGTAATTGTGCGTACATAGAAAATCACAGTCCAGCATGTAATGAAGCATGTGACCGCACACCGAAGGGGACCGGGACATGTTGGTAAAGGTTCCCCTCCATGTTCTTGGTGTTTAGTTTGGCAGGGCAAGCAGGGAAGCGTCCGGATCAAGTTTCCCCCCTCCTGCTGTCTAATTATTGACCCATCTGGTATTGTCTTTTCAATTGTTTCAATTATGATGGCACTGGTGTTGCTCAGCACCCTGGCGTCAAGGCATGCATAATTCATGTGCAACACCCTGGACTCCACTCAGAGCTGTGGGTTTGAGCTGAATGTCAATACTGCCTCATGCCCCCAGTGGAGCAAAGGGTTGTCTGTATTGACAGCAAGCCAGATAAGGAAAGCAAAACCAAGTGCTGCTCGAGACTGTGGATAGTGATGCTATCATGGAGGGAAGAGGTGACAACGTGTGTGTGTGTGTGTGTGTGTATAAGAGATCGAGAAGTAAGCTGTCTTCACAGCTTGTGTTTGCTGCCACCTAATATGCAACCTAATTATTGTCACCCCCAGACCCTAAAATCAATAGTGTTCAATTACTCATGAACTAGAGACACAGCGTTGTTTACTAGGAAATCAGAGGCAGCCAAGGGTTAACTTTCTCATCATGGCTTTGACCACAGCAGAGAAAGGTTGAAAGTTAATCAAGAGGAAAAAGGTTCTGGGAGTGTCGCCGTTCATTAAGAGGTGTGACAATGAAAAAGAGAAGGGGTCATATTTTTTGTCACCCCGCTGTAATGGAGGTGCGACTGGGAGGCCAGTGCACGACATCTGTAAAATGTGTCATTACTAGATGCCAGTGGCAATTGTTTACCAACAGATTGGAGCTCAGCAGATGATCAAATAGATCTCATATTGTTCACAGTAGCAGGCTCATCCACCACTGACTTTTGACGAGACATTTTGTTATGACACACGAGACGAAGAAAAAAATTCATGTTTATGCAGCCTGCATGAGTGCTCAAGAGTTCCAGCACCATCTGCACTGCTTTTAAAACATTATTTAACAGCTAAGAATTTTAAGGATGTTATTTTCCTCTGGCTGAGTCACACATTTCTTTGCATATCATTTTTTCATTTCCATCATTATGGTCATGAAAGTCTCATTGATTTAGTACTTGTGGACCCATGTGGCTCATTCAGTATTCATGCAGCGACCTCTCACAACAACTCACCTTCAATTGCAGAGGTGCTCTCATGCACACTGGCCTAATGGCCTTCAGCTTGGTTTCTGCTCTTTTTGCATACACGCTGGATGTGCACAGAATAAGCTGTCAGGGGCTTAACAAGACAGAGATTTCATTCTGAAAATGTCTCTCTGAGACCTCAACCTAAACACAGTCACCGCCTACAGAGGAAAACTCCACTTTGGGAATATTAACCCTATGCACCTTACTAAAGAGCATTTTTTAGGCCAAAAATTCTATTTTATGATGGGCTAACGTTAACAAAAATCACCATAGTTGGTGGTAAAAGAAGCTAATTACATTTAATCCTGCATTTAATGGCACCTACTTTTTTGAAAGGTGCAATATTTGATTTAAAGAAAATCCAGTTTCTTTAGTTTTGCATTCCATTTATTATCAGTAATCGCACAAAGAACTAATAATTTGAATGAATAATTTTGAACAAAAGACAGTAAATGTGCTAACTGTATTATTCAGATCTGAACTGCTTGCTTCACTGTTGTAGCTGCCTATAGTTTTCATTTTAAACCATTATTGTTCTGTTTTACCAGCATTTTAGAAACCCTTGTTGCACTGAACAAAATTTGTCCACCTGTGATACTTGGTCCCCATCCAAGTGTTTCAGAGAAAGCCTCAGTCTGCGGGACGCCACATGGACTGTTTGTAAATGAAAGAAATGACAAGAAAACATTCTGACTGCAGCCAAAGCTTTTCAGAGGATGTACCAGTGAAAGCTCTAATAAGTTTTACCTCACTCGTTACTCCTGACATCAAGGCTCGGGCACACCACAGGAAAGCAGAAATAGATTTAAAAAAATGAAGACAAGACGATCATTCCTCAAACTGTTGTGCTCACTTTAGTAGAAACATCATTTTTCTGTTGATGTAGGACAAAAAGCCAGGCTGTTGTCACCCTCTCCTGGCATAGCGACACACGCACAGCTGCGCACTCCACCCCTCTGCTCATTCACCTCCTGTTTCGAGGCCATCGATCGGGAGCTGTCATGATCTCAGGGGGAGAAGTGTGGGCTTTTTCCCCAGCACAGCATTGCCCTTCCTTGGTAGAGTCGCAGAGCAGCAGGGGGGCTCGAGGAAAGGAGGTTGCGGGGAGTTGTTGAAGAGAGAAGCAGAGCGTGATGGAGGATTGTGTGGCGAGCAGCTGCTTTCCTATGGATCACTTCATTAATATCCCAGAGCCGAAATTTGAGGGGCCGCTGCAGACTAATTAGCCTTGTCTGACCCTCGCAACTCAAAGAGGCTGCTCCTTTCCAGTTTCTGGAGAAGCAAGCTAGCATACCCATCCACTGCCTATCTAACACACACACTAACTATCATTGCTGTAGAAAGGTTAAGCAGAATAGTTGTCCCCACAACAATCTGTTGAATTCTAACTTCTCAAAAGTTACAATTTTTTCATGCCTTAAGTTTTACAAAGCACAATCACATAGGAAGTAAATGTTTGTACCTTTCATAAACAAAAGTCACAAAGGGTTTTTTAAAGAAATAAGCCAAAAAATGTACAATAAATACAACCAAAGGACAACACAAACAAACCCCAGTCTAACTTTGTGCATGACACCATTTGAAGGTTCTGATTGGTTGATCTTAAATTGCAAAAGGAGAAGTATGACTGAATCATGAAAAAAACCTGTTGACGCAGCTCTGTAGATTTAGAGATATACTGGTTTGTAAGCTCACTAAACCTCCTGCCAGATATGTCTGAAGAAAGCCACTGTAAGGTAGAAGCAGACATTCCAGCCACATCCCTCCTCTTCCCTTGTTCTCCAGTCTTTGTCCAGCCTTGTGAGTGTCTGTGACTCTGGGGGGAGGCAGGGACAGTGTAGTACAATAGAAGCAGTGTGTGTGTGATTGGTGCCAGGAGACGAGAAGCCTTCCCTCATTAGTATCATCTGTTTCCCCAGATGGAAGGGTCAGGTAAGAAGGAAGCTTGATGAAAGGACTCATCCAGCAGGGTGACACTCATTCTGCTGCACAACACTGACTGTGATTTCAAAGTTCCCTGCCCTCGCAGGTGATTCTACAGCTTTAGTGGGATTCTGAGTCGGGGACAAAGTAGCTTTTTGTTCTCAATCCCACTTAAAATCCTTGCACTCATTCTGTAACCTAATGAGTATGAAGCCATTAAAAAAGTTGACTGAAAACATTTTAAGCAGTTACTTGAAAAATAGCCGAAAAATGAATGTAATTAGACACATGCTATGCTCAAACACAAATTGGCTTTTCACCTAAAATCTTTCCATGCAACGTGGTTAATGATTTTTCGATGATTCATTACAGCAAACCCTGTTCAAAAAAAAAAAAAGGCATGGCTGACCACTGTAAAAAGTGTACTTTTACCTTCACTGGTATGCTCTGTAAGGCATAGTCTTCCACAAGAATGGATAAGGAGTGCGTTTACATTTTATCTTGAAACTTGCAAAACTGTTCTTATACCAATTAAGAGCTTGTTTTTCTGCGGAGTAGCCATTATAATATCTGACCTTCCAATTATTTTTCTCATTTTCCTCCTGATTCTGTCACCCCGGTGTGTCTGGTTGGCCCTGTGAGCCCTAGAGGATGGACATAGAATAGGTAATGGCTTTTCAGATTTCAGAAAAATCTGTATGCTCAAAAAATTTTCCACTGAGTTGAGAAATAAAAAGAAGATTTGATGCAGAGAGTAAAGGTGATGGAAACAACTTTTGCCAATAATGTCTGGCCTTTGACTTCAATCACCAGCTGTTTACAGTCTGAGCTGTAAACCCAGACTACTGACCAGAGTCTTCACTGATATAATAATTTATCCAAGATATTTCCAGAGATACTACCGACTAAAAGTCCAGTTGGTTTGTTTTTAAATGTTGGTGTCTTCAAAGACAAAATTAATTCAGATTCTATTTTGTAACTGTTTAGGGTGGTTGTGTTAGCTTCCTGAAGGTTTTGCATTGCTTAGGACAGATATTTCTATCGAAATGCAATCAAAAGCAACACAACTTTGACTGACAGCTTTCAGTTACACTGGTTACATGTACACCTTAATGTTACTTTTTTTACGTACTGGACTGTATTGAAAGGATTGATTATTATACCCAAACAGGTGCCTAAGACAGTATTGAACAATTATTTTTTTTTGACGTTTTATACTGTTTTGATTTACAGACTGTATCGAATGTAAGCACCACAGGTCAACACAGTTTTTTAAAACCATGCCATTTATTATATGAAATTTAAATGGGAAGCCTTGAAACAAAGCTTCTGGGTTTTTATTGAAAATGAGTTTGAAAAGCTGTAGTTAAAATGCATCAGAGTTTTACACAGCTAATCTAGCCACCTGTGCAATTCAGAGACAAATTATTTCTCTTTTACCACTATGCTCTGTTGAGTAAAATGGTAAAATGTTAAAATGAAACTTTGAATGAACATTAGATCTCTCTCTGTTTTTCTGTGCTTCAGAGGTCATTTCACTTCCTGCTACATAAGGCAACAATTAATTCATCTTACCTGTTAGGTTGTTTCTCTTGTACTCCAAGGAATGACTCTACAGCAGAGCTGTAGATAAAACCTGTAACCACGTGCATACAGCTGAGATTAAATAGAGAAATGTATAGTTCTGTTAAAATACATGTTATGGTTTTAAAAGAATGGAGTAAAAAAGATTTGATCTTATTGGCTTGTGGATGGGAAAACATTTACTACCTGCAACATTAGACAGATTCAGCAACATTAAAGCAAATATGCAAACTCCACATAGAAAGGCAATCAAACATACAGCATTCCTGCCGTGAGACCACAGCTCTAACCACTGTTCCACCATTACGTGTTTACTGCAAGTGGAAATTCAGTGGGATTCCTTTTGAATTTTTCCTTGTATTCTCACAATTTTTCTGTCTAGAACTATTTGCAAACATTTGTATCCCAGTAAGGTGCAGGCCAAAGTTTTTGATAACATGGATTTGGCTTTATTTTGGGCCTCCTGTCACTATGGTAGGGTATGATGAACTCTATTGTCTCTGATGTTTTAGATTATGTTATTTGTTACAAGATCCGCCCACTGACGGTTGACTGGATCCGTTCTGAGAAGCTTCCAAAGCTTAGAAGAGGCACGAGGACCTTTAACATCTTCACAAAACTTGGTCCAAGAAAGTCTCTTACACTCCCTTCAGATAAACACATGTTTTAGTTGTAGGGCATCCAGTTTTATCTCATCTTTAAATTGCTTGTACTGAAAGATAAAAATGGTCATGTACTACCTTTAAAACAATATCTTTTTTAATCTGCTGTAGGTATCAATTATAGGAAGCCTGTATGTTCAGTCTCCGGAAAGGAAATGGACTATAAAATATAGTCGAGGCAAGTCAATAGTCTTAAATAACAAAACACTAAAACAACTACAGCAACAGTTCTTAGGGCACTTAGAGACAGAAGCAGCAGCTCGTGAGTGGAAAGCCTGCGGATCTGATTGTAGTTTGTGTGGGATGAGGACCAGATCAAATGAAAAGATCTGAGGTGCTCGTGAAACATGTATGCCTCAAGTTCCTAAAGGTATTCATATTGATTAGGTCAGAAATAAACAACAATCACATTGTGTTTGATGCTCGGATTGACTGAGAAATGTTTTTTTTCTTCTAGAATCAACCCTATTAAGCTTATTGCTGTATGATTATTTAAACACTCTCATTAATCTGAACTCCTACAACATCCAGACAGAGATGATATGCATTGGGGGGGTGGGGGTGGTTAGGGTAGTCATCTTCCAATGAGAGAGTCGGTGGTTCGATTCCACCGCTGTTCAGTCACATGTCAAAGTGTTCTTGGGCAAGATACTGAACCCCCACTGTCCTTGGCGTGTCCCATCAGTGTATGAATGTGATTTGAGCGCTGATTAGTCTCTATAGAGTGATCTGTCTACATTAGCTTGGTACACAGCAGAGTGCTGTGTGGATGGATAAATGAGGCACAGATTGTGGTGTAAAGCCCTTTGAGTATCTTGGTTGGATAAAAAAGGCGCTACACAAGTACAGTCCATTTACCATTAGCAGCAGAAAAACAGCTGAACTTGTTCTGTTATGTTTTGAAAGATGTAGAACAGCTTCGTTCTGTAAAGCATCCCATGTGAACCATCTGCTGCAGGAGAAATCATCAGACAATAAAAAGGTTGTTTGTTATTGTGGAAGAAAAATAATTATCCCGGTTGGAAAAATATTACATTACATTCGCAATTGTTTTGATTAAAAAAGACCAATGTGTGACCAATATTTGAAGTATAAAAAAGCAGAGATCACCCAGATTCAAGCAACTTTAATATTCTGTTGCATTTCACATGTAACTGAATTCAAATTCAGTGGGTTTCATCATGAAACAGATGGTCCCTTACTAACTAGACACTTTGATGTTAGAATATGTCTGGTTTGACTAGCAGGGCCTTTTCAGTGATTCTCCTGATTAAATAAATTAATTTAAAAAAAGACCAGAGCCCATGGAAGTCTCGCATTTAGACAGATTGTTCCTTTATCTTTGATTGTGGAAGCAACTATGTTGATTGGAGAATAAAGAGACACACAGGATGTAATGATGTAAATCAAAAGTGATTGGTGTATTTACACTTTAGATTGCTCATTTCCAGGGACCTCACAATGAAATAAATGGAAGAAATTTGGTAATAAAATGTAAGCGATCCTCAGTAATGTAATTTAATGTCAATTCCAGTGTTATTAGAAAAGTTGCTAAAACAACAAAGCTCACTAGTTTTTGCTGCATATTAAAATAACATGACAGACTGAATAAAAACTAGGAAAGTCGGTTACGATGCGTTTACTTTGCTGTAAGCATCGTGCTTTGATAATTCCTGCTGGGAACACAGACGGAATTTTCTAACCAATGCAACATTTTCAATCAGACTGTCTTATTTGAAACAACTTATTTCAAACTAGAGAAAGGTCTTTCTGTACAGATACAGTGTAAATGGGTGCTGAATGACTTAGTTTAAAATTGACAAAGAAGCTGATAGAGTTTATTTAAGTTAAAAGTAGCAAAACACCGGATAAAAGCTAAATGTAGCTGAACACTAGCTGAAAGCTAAGTGTAACAGAACACTATCAAAACAACAAAAGTTACTAAACGACAAAAACAAAACTAAAAGGTGTCAATGGTTAGCTTATACCTAAAATTGTGAAACATGAGCTAAAAGTAGAAAATATGAAGTGGCAAATTTCAAGTGTCAAGCTATTCACACAAAAAGAAAATAGTGAAATATTTCTCAGTATGGCTCTTTTGAAGGTATTTTGTTTGTAACATCATCCAAAGCCACTGTATAAAAAAAATAGTGGAATATCCCTGGTGGCCCTCACCTTTAGTCATTTTTAACCGTGACAACATTACCTCACTTAGTACCACTGGTGATAGAAATTAACATTACTGCCAGTCAAAGCGCTTTCCTAGGATTTTTATTTAATTTCCGTTCAGTTTTATTGTGTTATCAATCGAATATTATGAAAGCAATATCTCTGCCAGGCTCCTTGTGTGGTCTTTGTGAAAGATGAAATTCTGGTATTAAAACGCACCTGTTTCGCCTCAAGTCAGAGTGTGTAGCAGAGGTGTGTGCTTTCACTGTGCACACTCTGGCATGTGTACATAACCCTATGTGTTAGTAGACATTAGGGCAGGCATGAGTGTGAAATTGACCTCAGCCACGGAACTATTTTCCCCTAGAGAGATGACCACCCACACAACAGCATATGTGTGTTTTGTTGGCGACAAAATTAGCTGCTAAGTTCTGATGACTGATTCAACACATTGACTTTTTTATTTTTTTACTTCCTCGGTCTCTTATTTCACCTGCGTACTATGCTTTGTTTCACAATTATCTCCTATTGTTTGACAATTAGAACCTTAAAAATGCGTCAACGGGAGCACAATAAAAGTTTAAACTGTAAATTACATTGTTTTTGTTTTTCTGTAATTTGGTTAAAAAGTACATGGAGGCAAACAAATGTAAAACGAGTTTTAAAATGTTCTGTAATGAAAAGTTAACAGAACAGATGCTTGTTTTTCCCACTTTTTCACCAGCTCAGTGCAGAACTGCTTCATTTGCAAACAAACAAACATTAGTTTCCCTCCTGAATTAGCAGATAGTTCTAATCTGGGCTGATGGATGGATGGATGCATCGAAAATACTTTTTTATTTTTAAGTATCACTCTCTCATGCAAAACTTCTTTTCCCTCCTGCTCTCCTGCATTCACTCTTTTCTACTCTGATTTGCTTTGACTTGAATTAGTTTAGTCAGTATTTTGTTTGGCTGATTTTTTATTTTTTTTGTAGCTTAAAATAAATAATCCTCTGAAAGCATTGTTAGCTCGTGCGGATTAATGTGAAAGTTTTGCAGCCATGTCAGTGGGTTCAGACAAAGAACACCAGAGGTTTGTGTTTTTTTTCCTCATTGATTGCGTTAGATATTTATTCACTCCTAATGAGACGGTGTCGACCTTTCATTAATCCTTGAAATGAAATATGTTACCTCTGGTGGTTGGTGTTACCATGACAAAACTATTAGAGTTTAAACGTTAATTTATAAAACTGAAGTCAGGTTTTTGCATCTGGTTTGCTGTCTTTCTGCAGTTCTACTAATAAATGTATAAAGTGATCCACTGCAAAAAAAACTATTTTGTTTGAACATAAATGTTTACACCACCATACATTCCTGCTTGCTGCCAATCAAACTTTTCCGCTCGAGGAGGCGTTCAGTTAGATATATTTCTGACGGATTTCCATCCAGATTATACATTTTTATCTGCTGCCTTTATAGTGGATATTAAGGCACTATCCCACAGGAGTGGAATCGCTTTTTTTTTCTCTGATGCTATTTTGTGCACAGTAGGACTGGACGCGTGGTGTGTTGCTGGTTAAAGAGGCGGATTACCCACGGAGGTATTTCTGTGTTGATTTCTCCTCTACGAGAAGCCATTAGCCTCTGGGGGCAGTGACGAGGTCTGCCCATTATTCAGGGACAAGGTGGTGGAAATGGAGAGGGATAAGACACAATGTGCTCAGGGCCAAGCCGTTCACTTTCCTGACCCGCTTCTCAAATGGCTTTTCCACACTCTTATAAAAGCCATTGCGCTGCATTTTAAAGAATAATAGAATTGCTGCCTCCTCCCTGAGAAACTATTTTAGCTTTGTAATTCCTTGGCACAGGGGCGTTTCTTTGAAGGTGACTTCACAGCAAGTTTTCTTTTTACACTTCGCAAAGGCTTATAAGAGAAATCAAATGCCCCCTTAAACAAGGGCAGCTTGAGCATTTCTGCCTTTGTCACTGCATTAAGTTATGTTTCTGAGGCACATAGAACATGTTCTGCATGTCCCCAATGCTTATTTGATCTTTGTCTTTTAGTGTCTTGTGTGCCTTAATATATTTATTTATACAGTCTAAAAACACAGTTATGGTAAGTTACATGGGAATAATTAAAGATTTGTGCTGGTTGTTTGTCTGAATCCTCTTGTTGTTATTTCCCCAATGTACATATGTTCATATTCAAATGATTTCTTAATATTGCATCTGTACAATTGCAGAAATGTTTGCATTGTAAGGCCATGAGGTTGTTGGATCTTTGTTTTTTTATGGCATCACCTGACTGTTCTAACCTGAAGCCTCCTGGTTTTAAGAACACTGTAATCATCGTGACACAATTGGGTGTTATTTTTTAACTGATGGCTTATTTCATTGTCACCAAAGGACTGCAGTTGGAAACATGTTAATCTGTAATATAATGACCATTTATGGCTCCACCAGCAACTTTAAAGCTGATGATTTGTAATTGCAACATAATTGCTAAGTTATTCGTTGATAAAAATTTGTTACTTAAACCCGTATGGATAACCTGATCATTTGAAGAAATCCTGTTCTACGGTGAAGCTTCTTAATGAAACTCTACCTGATTTTTGATTCAGGTTACTCCCAACTTTGACCAGTAAGATGTACTTTTTCTATTTAGTGAAATAAACATTAAGGTAAAAAGCCTCTTGATGTTGCAGACACTTACATGAAAAGCTTACTTAAATGTCACCTGCTTTTTTTCCTTGTTTTTTTTCTTATCCAACTTGTACATTGTGTGTTTATAGCAGAAACACACTTTTTTCCCTCTTTCATTTACTACCAGGGGACCCTAAATTGCTCTTATTAATCAAAGCAGTGATAATGAGCAGTGAATAATAACCATGGGTGGAGATCCACTGAATGCAATGAGATGAAAAGTAGAAAAAATGTGCCCCACTCCCTCTAGAGACATGTTTATTTGAGATTTAAGGATTTGAATATTTCTCTGGAGCTCCCCGGAGACCCGCTGTGGGTATTTCTGCCACTGACCTTCTCCCTCACCGGTGGTAGCACCAGCTGCCATTCCCTTCCTCCCACTTTCCTCCCTTTTGTCGCACTTTAATCCAGATTTTTTTATGCTGGGAAGAGAAAGTTCAAATGTAATGTGAAAGGACTTTAATGGCTGAGAGTTTTAAGACTAAATATGTCTGCAAGGCAAAATAGGATTCATGAACCTTCCAGTTATTCTTACTCAAATTTCAAGCTTTTGAATCTTGAGGGAAAAAGTCATCTTGCCTGAGAGCTCTCTGAAAAACTAGTTACAAACTAACCAATTACAAATTTCTTTGTAAATCAGAATAGTACTAAGAGTGATTTTTTAAAATTAAGACTATTTCAGTATTTGATGTTACAATTTTGGCCAGTTTAACATTTAAAATGGAGAACTTTAAATTATCTTTCCTATACTCCTTGAGTCGTGACATTTTTAAATCTGACTTTGTGTGGAATTTAATTTGAGTCAGTTTATTTGTAGATGTTTATTCTTGGAAAAGCGTTTTGGGCTTTTTTTTTTCCCCCATCTGTGCTACACACAACATCAGTGTGGCTGGTTTTTGTCATTTTCTTTAGCATACTCTGAAAAATGAACTAGAACTGAGAGCTTATGTGGAAATGTGATTCATGTGCTCATTTCCTTTATGTTGTCTTCATTCAGTCAGTCTGCTTGATCTGTTATCACCTCTGCAGCTCTCTGGCAGTGATGAGCTTTAGTAAACTGTACTCACTTGTTCAGTGAAGCTCCGTTTTTATTCTGGCAGCTGTTTTTTTTTTTTAAGCACATGAATAAATTGAGCTCAGATTTTTTCGCTCCTTCCACCTTTCTAACCAAGAGCCAGAGAGTGCGTGAGCCCATTTTAGATGCAAGTTGTGATTGATGAGCTTTTGATTGGAATTGCGAATGAGACACTTTCATTACTGTCTGTCGAAGTGCATCCTGATAGGAGCAGTGAGGCTAGTGTGTGTGTGTGTGTGTGTGTGTGTGTGTGTGTGTGTGTGTGTGTGTGTGTGTGTGTGTGTGTGTGTGTGTG
>JAVKLF010000073.1:16218782-16231563 GCA_034783495.1 Millerichthys robustus | reverse complement strand
TGTGTGTGTGTGTGTGTGTGTGTGTGTGTGTGTGTGTGTGTGTGTGTGTGTGTGTGTGTGTGTGTGTGTGTGTTAACCACACTAGAGTCTGTGTTAAAGAAAAGATGGCATCAGTTGATGATGAGAAGCACTTAATAACAATTTTGCTTGCCCCAAGCTTTGGAATGAAAGCTCAGATTTCCGGAAACATGAACTTCCCAGTGACTGACTTCTGATTGGCTTCTCCTCTTGCTCAGAGATTTCAGACCAATAATTTCCCATTTTCATGCAAAAAGGTACAGATGGTTATGTTTTTTTTTTAACAAACTGAACCACTGATTGCAAGAAGACTGGATTGAATGCCTTTTTTTGTTGAGAAATCCTCACATTTCATTTTGAATAAATCTTAAAATAAGATCATACAGATTATTTTGTGTGGGCCTACATGATATATTTAAATGTCCCGGAGTTACAGACATTTTTGTAGGTTAAGGCTCTACTTCCCCTTTTGATTGGAAGTAATTAAAAATAAATTTAAAGGTGGGGGTAAAAGAGAAGTTGTCATCTTTTCCATGTGTTTTGAGAACTCAGCTCCTTTCATGAAGTCAGGTTTATTTTGACCCATCAAAGAGAAGCGTAAATGTGCATGACTAAGTTATAATAAGATGATGTTCTGCTTTTTCACTCCTTATTTAGATTAAACTTTATAATTAAATTGTTCTAACCTGCACAGGTCCTTTAATAAACCTTTGCAGTTTGTGTGAAGTATTTATTGCACTTCCTGCTGTGATCAATTAAGTTGTCGGGACAAGTTTTATGAGCCACGTTGGCCTCGTAATCCCCACAACAGGAAGCAGTTTGCATCTCTTCACTCATTTATTCACAGGACAAGTTTCTAGTTAGCAGCAATAGAATGCAAGGTGGAAACTCTATTGATTGTTTTTCACCTTTTTAATAGTAGCGCTGACAGATTTTTTTTGTAAACTAGCACTTATTGTTTCTTCATACCGAGGAAGCGTGACGGGCTGTTTTGCTCCTGGCAGTGTCCCTATTTCATGTCACATTATTTCTTGTTTTGTTCAGGTCACCTTGGCACTAAACAGGAAAGCAGCGCCTGCAGCAGCTGTGATTAGAAAAAATGTTTATCAGCAAATGATGTTTCCTCAACAGAAACAAACGGCAGATCATGATTACCGCTCAATTAGCGGGAGCCAACTCATTTATTTTCAGGTTTAGCCTGGGGTTCTTCACTTTGTGCAAGTTGCTTATTAGAATATGAAAAGAAAAAAAATGACAAGTCTCGCTTAAGAAAGGAATAAGTGGGCCTCAAGTCTTTCATAAAGTAACGCTTTGATAAACGTTATACTTTGTGTATTTTTTACTAACCTACAAAAATTAGGTTATACTACAATGATGTATATATTTTTATTTTTAAATATGTAAAAAACAACAGCAGCCTTTTGTTTACCGTTCTGCAATGGTTACTAAAGTCAACACAAGCCCATTTTATCAGATGGATAATTATATTTCATCAGTTTGGCACAGTGACAGCATTCTTTCAGTCAGATATACAAAGATTAGGATTACACATTTAGATACATTTTCTGAATGTTTGCTGAATGATTTGTTGGATCTTTTTGTGCAGAATACTCTTAATACTTTAAATTGTGAATACTTGCAAAAAGGACAACTTTAAAAGACTTACAGCTTCTTCACTCGGTGTATTCTCATGTTGGTCAAGTGAAAATGGAACATGGCAACATGATTGACATTTTCCTCTGAAAATTCCCTCTGCCTGCTCTTTTCACTTTCATCAAGAATCTTTTCCCGAGGCTTTCTCCTCTTCGTGTTTTTTTGTACTCCGGCTTAATACATGTTTTATGTGGTGTGGGTGAGAAACATGCTACATTTTTTACATTGATTTTGAGAACCTAGCTTTGAGCCTTCAGTTGTCCTTTCAGTGGAGAAGTACAGGTGTATTTGGTGGTGAGTTTGAAAAATTCACTTTGTCAATTGACGCCATGTTTAACTTGTATCTGCGGCTTCAAATTACAAACAGCGTCCCAGTGCACATCTCATCCCAGCCTGCTCTCTCTGTTACAGAATAAAAGCCCTTCTTCCCTGCTATCACGCTGCAATGACAGGGCATTAGCTAATTCTTGTTTACAATTGGGTTGTATTCTCTGAGGTGCGTGGCTCTTTCACAGAAGTGCCTTTAAAATGTCTCCTTGTCTAAACAGTTTATTTGTCATGTAGTGTTGCTGTTACAAAAGAGACATAATTTTCTGAGAGTTTGGTTTTGCCCTAAAAAAAGTTTGGGATATTTGGCTTTTGGGTGGAATTTCAACATGAACCTAAACTTCTGTATGATCTTTACAGATGAACTTAATGTGACCTTCTGTAACATCTCCAACTGTTCACTGTTTCTGTTCTTTTTGCACAACTTGTTCTCTAACGAGGAGCTGAACGACTAAATTCACAACGGGGCTTTGATCCATGAATCGACCAATACATTTCCTGGTTCAATTAGAATAATTTTTTAAGCAGCTGTTTACATTTTGGCATCAAGATGACAGCTGATCAACAGGAAGTCGCCAAATATCCCTAACTTTTTCTGAGCAGTGTATTTGCAGCTGTATTTTTATTTAAAATCTCTAATCCAAGATGGCTCTCTCCGTCTTATGCTCCCTGCCTTTAACAATGTCTGGAATGCCCCAAAACTTGTCTTCTAGGAAGCACCCTGTCAGAGGAGGTCAGGACTCAGGTTTTGAGTTTAACCAGCTCACAATTTGACCGGAGAGTCTTCATATTTTCAGCATTCCCTGCATGTGAGGGAGTATCTACAGCCGCAGCCAAAAAGGGCAGAACATTTATAACAGTGTTTTTTTTAAGTGCATTTAAATGCAAAGAGACTAGAATCTCATGGATTAATCTAAACATAGCCGAGGACAAGACATAACTTCTAACAAATAAGGATCTAAAAACTGAAAAACAACTCTAGAGATTTTCACTTCACTGCTTCAGTGACCTTAAAAAAGCTTTGCTGTTGGATTAATACTGTTGTTTGACTTTGATTCAGCCGTAGGATCCTGACTATCACTGTCTCTTCCATGTTAACTTCTGTCTTGATAAATCGTTTGTGTGCTCGGTCACATCTTATATGTCGATACGTTGCAATATGACAAGAGAATATGTTAATCTTAAAACCTAAATAAAATCAAAGCAGCTGTGCTTAAATAAGACACCGGACAAGAGAAAACATTGTTTGTTTTACTTGCTGTAGAGAGCTCAGGATAGAATAATACAAGAGGAATGCTGACACAGCTGGTTGAAGTTACCTTGGTTGGCTTTGTTCTGCTTTGTTTCGAGTATTTTTTATTTATTTTATTTTTTTTTTGGGGGGGGGGGGCTTTGTTGATGTCAAGAAAGCCACTAATTAACACATTGGCTGCTAAAACAGTTTGCTGGTGTTCCTGTTCTGTTTTTCATCCTATATTCAAATACAAATTGCAATCCTATTATTATCATTTTTGCCATTTCTGTTTCGCTGATGTAAAACTGCTCAGGTTTGCAACTTTTCTAAACCTTTTTCGTTACCATGGAAAACACTGTGCAAAATATATTGATATCTCATAAATAAATATCTTTGCCTTGACAAAGAAATATTACAAATCACATATTACAGAAATGTCTTCTTTGCTTGCTGTATTTTTAGATGTTTTAACCCCAAATGTTCCTTTTTCAATTGTTTCCTCTAAATGTTATCATCTTGACGTGGTCCTTTCTAACCTCTTCTTTTTGGGTCAGCACATTTCTCTTTCACCCAGAGAGGAAGAAGTCATTCTGCGTGCTGTCACCACACAGACAGATTCTAGGCTGCTCTTGTCCACATGATGGATCTGGTGTAGTCAAAGAGTGCTGACTCCTTACTGGCTACCTTTTCCCTCACCGCTGCATGTCGTCTCTTTAGCCCACCAGAAGGGCCCCCTTGATGGATGGGGCATCCATCCTTCGGCAGAGCTGCCTCTCCCTTCCACCCTGCAGGGTCTTTGTCAGTCAGGCCTTTGGTGGGAGTTCTCGGCCTGACACGGCAGGAAAAGACAGGCAGGTAAACACTGCAGCCATATTGTTTTCTGCCTGCCCGCTGTCATCGCTTTGAGGTCGTTTACAGTTCATCAGCAGGTTCAGAGAGACCTGCAGATGGCTGGTGATGGATGCTCTTTAGTCATTTACTCTTTCAATATTTCCTTGAAATGCTTTTTAGAAAAACAACTAAAAAAGACTTCAGAGCATTGATTCAGTTAATATTTCATTTAAAACACAGCGACTCTGTCATTGTTTTATTTTTAATGAACTCATTTATAACATCCAACCTTTTTTCTTGTCATTTACTGTCCTTATCTCACCCCAAAACATATAATCCACACAGCTTTATTCTTTTCTTTGTCAGCTAACTCGAAACTATGAATTGATTTGAATGGTTTCATTTCAGAGTTTTAAAATCAAAGCTGAAAAAGAGGCCAAGATGAAACAGTCCTTGAGTAGTTTTATTCAGTTATCAGTGTTTTTGTCACAACTTAGTACTTTTTTTGTTTTTTCCCTGTCAGGACATTTGATACAGTCACTTTTCTTTTAGTGTTTCTATCAGGCTAAGCCTCATTAGCACTCACATCAGGAAAGTGCTTCATTATTCTCACTGAGAACTTGAAATTACCCGCATACAACGTCTCTCTGCTTGGTGTTTTTTTATTTTGTATTTTTGTCAAATAGTAGTGTGGCTTGTGGTTTTAATTGTGTTTTACTGAATTATTAGAGTTCAGGAACCATATTAGTTTTATTTTAAAAAAATGAATATTTTGTCCTTATGTCTTTGTTTTCTAGCTGTGCTCTAGTGTTTACTGTGTTTAGTGTGTCATGTAGATACACTTTTTTGTTTGTTTGTTGTTAGAATTGATTTCCAGTCTTCAAACATCCTTTCTCATTTGCCAAAAAAAAATCTGTTTTGGCTTCAGTTTGAACTGTATTATAGCAGATTTAAAGGTTTTAGAGACTGTGTTGGATCAGTTATTTTTGTCTCTAAATGCAGCTTAGGTGCACTTGAGATATGTCCCACTTCCAATGATGAGAGAGCAACAAAAAGGCATAATGGACTTTTTAGTTTACCTGGAGCCCCCAGGGTGTCACAGCTATAAAGGTTTTTCTGCCAAAGTGAGGT
The DNA here is from genome assembly GCA_034783495.1 of Millerichthys robustus. Classification (NCBI taxonomy): domain Eukaryota; kingdom Metazoa; phylum Chordata; class Actinopteri; order Cyprinodontiformes; family Rivulidae; genus Millerichthys; species Millerichthys robustus. Next base: position 16,226,369 of record JAVKLF010000073.1, on the reverse strand, counting down.
AATTCAAACCAGTGCATCCAGTCTATTGATTCATTATGTGCAAGCTGTCATATCTGCTGTTAAACACTCAGTATTTCTATCTCACAGAAAGAATAAATGTGGGAGGGAAAGTCAAACTATTTGGCATCTAATTTATGTCACTTGCCAGTTAACACGCAAAAATATTATCTTTCTAATGCAGTTTTTTAAATTAATATTTTAGGTTATAAGCCTACCCCAAGATATTTGAAGTAAACAAAAGTAGGCATAAAACTGTTTATTACTGGATATTAATAGCCAAAACTGTATATGAAAGAAAGGATAATAATGCATCAGAACATGAGATATTCAGAAAGATTACACAGAACTCATTACTGTAGTTTAAGAAGATGTTTCACAAAAGTATGATTTCTGAACAAAACATCCGACAAGATGTGGTGTGCAGGATTTATTTAAGTTTACTTGGTTTAGTTTTTCATCAAATTGGAACTGACTAAAACAAAAATAATAACTATTATGCAGTTATCACATTCACACAATACTCCTTAGAAACCCAACAACTCTGCAGTTTAATTTTAAAAGAAAAAGCAAAGCTTTAAAAAATATACAACACTATCAAGAAGGATGTAAAGCTAATTCTACTGTACTAAAATGGAGGTTCATGTATAAATTCATTCACATTCTGCAAAAGTATGGCCTATAGAATTTGTTTTTGGACTTTACATGGTTATCCCAGTCACAGGAGGCAGCGTTGGAAGTTGAAGTCTATGAAGTGTGTAATGAGGTGACACCTGATATTCTCCTGGGTCTCTGTTGCATTGGGCTGCAAGGCGTCTCCATCTGTCAGGGGCCACCAGTGGCTAATCTGCCCCATGCATACTAGGATGGTCTCCCACTCACCTCCAGCCTGAATTATTCAACGCTCATCCTGAGCATTTAGCCCCAGCTGAACTTTTAGTCCAGGAGAATCTTCTGTTCAAGACAAACAGGAAGCCTTACTGGAGATCGTCAGTCCCACTTTCACGGCTCTTCTTTTTACGAGACTTTTGTTGAAATTCACGCCTTCTGCTTCTCCTGTATGCTCTTCAAATGACATAGTGGGGTAATGGGCTGTGGCAAATGATCATCAATGCAGTTGGCCTGCTGACAAGAGATGATCATTTTCTCTTCTGCTCTCAAAATAAAAATCTATTTCATCTAGATTGACTGCAGCCTTTACTCACCAAGTCTCTTCAGTTGTTTAGATTCTAAAAGATTTTATGCCTCCTTAACAGTTTTGATCAGTTTGTGTGGCTTTTTCTTTGTTCTTCTAAGATTTGAACTTGTTTTTGTTCATGTCTCATTCAAGAATTCGTACAAAGCAGAAAAAGTCTCAAATGTTTTGTTAGTCCATTAGGTAAAAGATTTCCAGTCTCTTTCTTTACTGACCTTGATTAAAAAAAAACTCCCTCCTTTTAGTGTATAACTACAGACTTCAGTAAAGTTCATGTTGTGACCAAACCGCAGTGTAGCTTAAATCTTGCTGCCGCTATTTTACTTGCTTAAAAAAAAAGAAAAGAGAATTGAAAATTATAATGAAGCTTTTATTGTCTTTTGGGGACGGGAAATGTAGAGCATAGCATGCTCTGGCTCGTAAATTTCTGGGTGTTACCCGCAGCGTGTAGATGGATCTCTTCTTCTGTGCGTGTCTCCAGCGCCGCAGAGTGACGCTTGAGCAGACTAATGAACACACAGAGCCCTGAGAATGGTAAACAAGGGCCTGATTAATTGGTCCTTTGCTTCCATTATTGTTGTAGTGGAATGCAAAATGCCTTAAATGGACCATTTCTGAACAGCCTTTAGTTTTTGTGTTTTTATTCCCTTGATGATGAAAATGATTTGGACGACTATCATATCAATCAGTACATTTCAAAATAAGAGAAATTATTACACAAAAAGCAGTAGTAAACGTGTTGGAAATTTTGTATGCATCAGTGAAAATGATCTGAAGTAGTGTTTACTGTTGTATTTCTTCTACAAAAGATCTGTTTTTTAGATACAGGAAACTGTGCAAGTCACATGGAACTTGCATTTCTTGAAGGAATTCAAATTGCTCACCACCTTGCATACCAACATTTTAAACCAAGATGTTGTGTGTGATATGTCTGGCACTGTAGACAACAGGTGTGTAAGAAATATCAGCAGGATGAGGTGAGGATTTCGAGTGCTGTGCTGCTCCAAATCTTGCTTTAGTACACTGAAATTTTGAAAAGCTCTGAAGAACTTGAGCCCTTGGCTGCCTTTCCCCACAGAGCTTTCTGAATCATTGAAGGACCACTGGATTATCAATGCATGAGAAATTCCATAGCAGCAGCACTTAAGAGAAAGCCTTTACAAGAAAGCCATCCACTGTTCAAATGACTCTGATAAGCACGTCTTTATGAATGCGGGTGTACGTCTGGGTTATAAGTGACTGTCAACACTCACAGTTACTGTCAGCATGAAACCAATAAAACACTTTACAACTCTATAGCATAGTTACAACTACTATGTGCAAGCAAATGCTTCTGTTCTTTTCTTTTGATTTCTTGTTACATTAGCATGTTTTCTTTTATAGTATTGGTAATAACAAAAAGCTTTTGCAGCAAGCCTTAAACTGGTTGTGACAGGTGGTCTGAGTTGACCTCTGTGCACTACAAAAAAATGTTATGTCTTCATCTTTGACTGAAAAAGAATGTGAGTCACTCCAGACAGATCATTTTTCAGCTTTATGACTGGATGTTCTAGAAAGTGACTCTTTCATATAGACATAACTCCAAATCTTTTTTTTTTTCTTATTTTGTCCAACAAAAGCAGCTGGGCTTTTGTAAATCCTTAAAAGCTTGTCTGTGTTACAAAGGATTAATGTTGAAAAAGAAATGATTAAAATGCAGGCTTTCATTCAAACCTTGCATATTCATTTTGAAAAGAATATTTTGGCACGGAGAACACATTGTACTTTTCAACCTGCATTTTTCCAACGTTATAATGAAGTCTTGCAAAAATCTGTCTCTTGCGCTCGGTTTTAATGCATTTAGTCAATCATTTTTCTAAACATACAACAGGCTGTAAATGTCAGGCATTATTTTATCACAGAAGGTGTTTACCTGGATTACAGGATATTGTTTAATTCATTTTTTTGTTTAAAGCTGTAGTGTATCTGCAAGTTTTTTCAGTTCCAGAGGTGTTCTATTTCTTTTGGATAATCAGCCAACTCATCCACCCAGATCAGGGAAAGAATGAAAATGCATTTTGATTTCAGATGCTCTTTATCACAGATTGGCTGCGGCATAAACTTGTGTATATGTATATAATATATCCTGTATGCATTTTGAATTTCTTTAGTGCAAAAGCACTGCAGCATCATAGCAGGCAGGCTGTGTATATCAGAAGTATCCAGCTCACCCTAATGATAAAATCATAAATTTCCTCAGGCTTGTAGATAGCCTAGAAAGGCAGCAGTTTGAATTCATTTTGTCTTGGGACCAATCTTTTTTTCATTGCGCCACCTTGTCTCGTCTTTCACAGCGTGTTTAAATATTTTGTAATGCTGTGATTGTTTTGAAAACTACGAGGTGTAGATGTCTACCGTACAAGAGAACAAAGCTCAGGAAGCAAAAATGTTTGAAAATTACAGCTGTTGGGATTACTTGTCTTTTTTTAACCACATACCTAAAAACCTGAGGGGGGTTTTGTTGAGTTCATGATCAGAATTGGTATCTGAGTGTGAGTAATTTGCATCGCAGTGTATTGGAAGCACAATGTGAGCCTGCTGAACATGTTTAATAGATCTAGAACAGGGTCTTTGGTTTTCTCTCTCGGTTTTTCATTTGTTGTCTCTAAATTTGGGTGCACCATTTTGAATGCAAATAAGGACTTTTCAAAGAACGACTTATTAGCATTTCCAATGGAAGGAATGTTTTATTGTGTGGATAATTCAGCGATTGCATGTTTTTTTTTTTTTTGGTATGGAACAATTAACTGAGCTTTTTTATTTAACATCCATATTTATGTGACTTTGCTAAATGTTAAACGTGTGACCTTGTTGGCACTTAACAGACTCTTTTGCTCATGTAACGCCATTAAAGTAGCAGGGATCACCAGCTCTGTCTGAATAGAAAGCACAGAAATTCATTGGTTCTGTGTTTTGGCACCTCAGGCCATGTCGCTCTCTCTTTGTGCTTTGGGACTCAACAGACTCGTCTTATTCTCGGTGTTTGGTTCTATTTTGAGCCTCAGTGTCATTGTTTGGTTCTAAATTGAAACTATTGATTACAGTGTTACTAAGGGAGTGAATGTAAAGCAAGTGGAAGGCTGGTCATGATACTCTTTGCTCTCTTTGTCAAGGTGCTTTTCTGGTAGGTGAGCAAATAATCCCCCTCCTCACTAATCAGAGTGACATCATCTGTTGCTGAAAGGCAAAGGCAGATGAGGATGTTTTTGCTGTTTGGTGTGGAAGTTGTTGACGCTCATTCCCAACATGTATTTTGAGCTCTGGCAAATTGCACAAGTTGTTGATTTTCTATTGACTGCTCCCCTCAGCTGGGATCCTCACACCAAGCAAACTGGAACCAAGGTTTTGATAGTTGCTTGACTTTAGTTGACCTTTCCGACAAAAAGAAGAAAAAGTCTCTTCCTCTGCAGGGCTGTTCCTTCTTAAACCATTGCTCTAATTCACTCAAAACTCCCAACATTTGGTGTAATGCTGGAACCTGAAAGGGATATTCTGCAGTGACAGTAATGCCTTGTCCTCCTGTGCTGAACAGATGCCGATATTCCCCCCAGCCTCGTTGATTATGGCTGGTATCATAGTAATTGAGTTGCAGTCACACTCTTGTGCCTGTTTTGAACTTGACAGCCTGACTACAGCCCACATCTGACAGAGAGCCTTGGGCACTGAGGTGACAGTTGACAAAAAGGACAGAATAACCAGAGCAGCACATGAAGGCAGAACCAAATACTGTCCCCTGAAACATTCATGATCTCTTTTGTTTTCTTTCATTTTTCAAACAATATTTTTTTTTCTTTCCCCATGTTTCTTGCTTCATGCAGAGACCCGGACAAGATGTTATCCATTACACTTTCTGCCACTCAGTTTTCCTATCCCTCGTACAGGTGCCTAAAGATGACTCACTCCTTTTGTATACTATCTTGAATGGTTGTTAAGAGCTTCACAAACATATGCAAAGCAATTATGCTCAATTATGAGTGATCAACATTTGCATAATCTTTATCCAAGCTACACTTTAAGAACCAATCAGGTGTTGTTTTTCAGCATGAAATGCACATGAATTATTTATATCTGTAAAATATATCTATTCTGTGGCTCTCAGTGATCTCAGTGGCTATTCAGCCACCTCAGTCATTTATCATTTATGATGGAGAGAGTTAGGAAGACTGCCAGATAAAGCTAATGAATGTAAATGCATCGTTCAACTTGTTGGGGGTCAGTAGCTTCACTCCTTCCTCCTCATTTCTGTTTTCTTCTCGATCAAATCACTTCGAGCCCATAAACAAATGTGGCATGTCATTTACTGCGAAACGATTAATTTTAATAAAGAAGGGAAGGAATGGTCATCTCTTTGGCACTCAGGGTACCTGGATGTTCTTTGACAGTGATGGTAAGCGTACATGGCAGCTCAATTACGTTCTCAGCACTCATTTTCTGTTTTATTTAGGTGATGGGAATCCTTTCTGTGAGCGACCCTTTGGGTTAAACTCACGGAGAGTTGCATTTGTGGCTGTACCAGCGGTATTGCTTTTTTTGTTAGGTACCTCAATGTGTTTTATGAGTCAGAGATGTTTGCTTCCATTCAAAAGAACATGGCTGAATAAAACAAACAAAGTCAAAACTTGACAAAGGAAAAGTGCTTTTGTTCAATTTTAACACCAAAACAAATTGACACCATCTGTGATATCATATTTTACCCTTTAGAAAAAAAAATTCACTTTGTTGTTTATAAAAAAAACGACTTGCACATCAGATCCCCTGGAGTTCTGTTAGATTTTTGCTATGTATACAACATTTAAACAATTGTGTCAGTCCTTATTTGTTTTTAGATGTTTTAAATATTTCAAACAGCATAATAATCAGTTAAAGCATCAAAATCTAACCACAGCCTCAGTTATCTCAACCACTAATTGCACACAGTAACATTGTGTCGGTTCAGTGGAAAAACTGTAATTGACCTTTTAATGTTGTTTGTAGCCACTACTTTGTTAATGTAGTGGGTAGATTTCTTTAATACACTGGTTAACCAGATACAACAATGTAAATCTGAAGGCCAGTGTATTTTCAGGGCATCGGAGCGACTCATTTTGTTGTTTGGAAAAGGACACATAATGGACAGTCCTGGCCAGTATTCTGTCACTTTACACTTCAGAGCTTTTATGCCCTGCATTCATATGTTAGCCAGCACTGAAACACCGGCTCCTAAACACAAAGACTGACTGACATTATCTGCTGGCAGTGGTTATGTGCTTTTTCCCCCTCCCCATCCCAGGCTTCCACAGCTTTGACAGCACAAAGCTCCATCACTCCACACAGAAAACATTTACACATACACACTGCCTCCTTTTCCACACGTCCAAATGTGAAGCGCTACAAGGGTTGTCAACTATCGCCAGCATGGCCTTACCTTTTTTTCTTTCCTCTCTCTCACTCTTCAGTCAGCAACCAGAGCCTGTTCTGACAGCTTTGCTTTTGATATTTATATTTCCACAGAATTTTAATTACTTTGTGCCTCATCCTTCATGTCTCCCTATTGTCAGAGTGCTCATCCCCACGTGCAGGTTTGTTGTCTTACAATGTGGTTCTAAGACATTGAATTTTCTATTCAACATCACGTGGCACTTGCTCTTTTTTTCCTCAGGCATTTACATGTTATTTTCACCTGGCTATTAGACCAGTGCATTATGCAGTGTTGAAAAACAACCCAGAAACTCTGGCATTTGCAGACAGGTACAGAACTTTCTCATTGGGGGTTAGAAAAGCAGATCCTGCAGACTGTTTTCTAGACTTCTTTACTTGCATGAAAGCAAGTGATTTTATAAGCACACTAAAATAAATACGCACATGTTGTCTACACATCCCTGGAATCACAAAAAGAATTTGCAACTTAATTTCAAAAATGATTTCAAATTGCTAGTAAATTATGAAAACAATGCCCTAATGTTAATTTTTTTGTTTCATCCTGTTACTGCTAATACACAGCCTGCAGTTTCTTAAATTTAGCTTCCTGATTGTAATAATTGCAGTAAAACTGTCATCACAACAAGCCAATTTGTGTTTTTTGTTTGCATCCTGTGCACTGATGTGATCAGTCTGCACTTCTCTGATGAAAAAACAAATCAAACAAGATTAATAAACCAACAATTTCAGAGCACATCCCACCTACCCAAGTCTCAGCAGTTTTACAAGCAAGCACCCTCTTATTTATTACCTGTATTTTATTTTGTCAATGATTTCTTTTTAAAACATTTAGTCTTTTCACCATTTCCACTACAAAGCAGAGATGTACACACACACACACACACACACACACACACACACACACACACACACACACACACACACACACACACACACAC
>JAVKLF010000073.1:16177162-16208392 GCA_034783495.1 Millerichthys robustus | reverse complement strand
GTGTGTGTGTGTGTGTGTGTGTGTGTGTGTGTGTGTGTGTGTGTGTGTGTGTGTGTGTGTGTGTGTGTGTGTTTAAATTTAACCGCAAAAAAAATCCAATTCACACCTAGAGACAATTTAGAGTTACCAATTAGCCTAACATTCAGGTTTTTGGTCTGTTCGAAGAAACCGGAGTACCCGGAGAAAATTTATGCATCTACGGAGAGAACATGTAAACTACTCAGTGACTTTCTTGCTGAGAGGCAACAGATCTACCATCCGAACCACTGTGCTGCTCGATATCAAGAGAGATGAGACCATAAATTGATATTTCACTCTTGCGCTACTCTGCCTGCCTCAGAGGGTCTGAACTATCTCATCTAAAGCATTAACAGCATCATTATTTTCACATTTATCTGGGGATTGATCAATAAATCTATAGAACCCTCCCCGACTGGGCTCTGGTGATCATTGCGTATTTTACTTTTCCTCTTCAGTCTAAGAGGACACTTATCTTCTGGAACACATTGACACTTTGAAACTCCTCTGTAGATGTTCATTAAGTGTTTTTTTGTCACTGAAAAGCAGGGATCAATATCAAAGCATGTAATTCACATACCTGTGCAGATCTCCTCTCAAAATGGCGTATCTTAAGATAATATGATGGTTGTTTCTCAGGAAACAGAGATGAAGCTTAAACTTCTTAAGATTTAAATACTACAACAGTTTAAAATAAGCAGGACATTTGTTTTTCCAACAAAAACAGAAAACCTCTTTTGTCTCAGTTGGGTTTGGTGTGCAGTAAACACGGAGACAATACCCAGTTGTTGTTGCTATCAAATGTCTGCTCAGAATTATAGTGGACAGCTAATTTATAGTCTTGGCAGGCTTAACAGCATTTCCTTGTCTTGTGTGATATACACAACACGGGTCCTTGAAGCTTGCAAACCTGTACACACATCCTGCTTTTTTCCAGCTTTTTCTGTTTCCTTTCTTTTTCAAAATCACATTTGAAGCCCTCCCAAGGTAAACGAATCAATATTTTGCCATCTTTGTATCTAAAAACTATGTTTTGATTTAATAGTTTGAAGATTTACCCTTCTGACAGGTGGCACTTTTTCACCATTTTTGTCAAATAATAAAACAGTCTTTTGGACAAGCATTCTATTCAAAACTCGGGAAATATTTTTCATGTTTTCAGTTTAAAATAAACAAAAAATGAACAGTGTAATACCCATATGTTGGTGATTTATTCATGTTTTCTGTAAAGCAATCCCTACAATTATTATCGCAGATGGGAGTCATTTTATTCTGATTACTTTTGTTTGTATTATTACAGGTAAGAAATAGTAAACAAGTAACATTTTAATGCCAGAATTTTTAGCAGCAGGGAACTATTTCAATGTGTTGTCAGACTTTGGCGGATATAATGTTATTCTTGGCAGAAGTGTACATGCAGTTTGGTAAAAAATTTCTGTGTGGGGCTAGGTGCAATATGTAAATTTTCAGAGGCGATGATTTATTCCATCTGTCAAGTATTATGAATCTGGGACGTACAGTTTGAGATGTATGGAGTGTAAACATGAAGTGAGGAGTTCAAATCAGGCCATGAACTCTAAGCATATGTTGCCTCTTTTTCTATCTTTCTCTTTCTCCCTCCTTCTTTTAAATGTCATTTAAATGATTTCTTTGCTCACATTTCAACAATTTAACTAAAAGATTATGCACATTTTTTCTTTTTGTTTCATAAAATGGGTTTCTTTCCTGTCAAATAATACATATATTTTACTGCCGTTATTACCTAGGTTATCTGTATTATCACGTGTATATATATATATAAACTAAGTACAGCCTTTGAAATTGTCTTTCTAGTTGAAAATCATAATTTATGAACGAGTTTTGGATGCAGTGCTCAGATGCTGAACAAATGCAGCTGACTTTGTCATTTTGTTTTGTTTGCCAGAGGCATTTTTCCCCCTTACTCCCTACTTAACCCTGGTGCAAATCCCAGTATGTGATGAGCCTTGGAAGTGGTGATGTATGGCACCACTGAGCCTGTTGGAACAGATACACTCTCAGTACAATGTAGTGGACCAATCTGACACAGATCCACAGATTGTTTTTTTGTTTCTTCACTGGCATGATCCTTACAGATTTGTTTAAGTGCCGATGAAAGGCATCTTTCTCATTCCTTCTTTTGTATCAATCACCTTTGAGCTGGATCCTTTGGTCATTCGTAGATCTAGCCATACCTCCCATGGTGCTTTAATTGTACTTTTCTTCCCTCTCCGGTCCACATATGTTCCTTCTCCACATGGTAGCTTTGAATTCATGAGGTTTCAAACTGAATGGGACATATGTCAAAACTGAAGGGGGGGAAAAGACACAAGGGGTTAAAAGTTAAAAATTCACTGTTTCAATCTTCTTGTATCCTGTTAAACAACCGAGATGAATGAAAGCCTATTGTCTGATAAGCTCATGTTTTCTATTCAGTCGCTAATTTGTACATCCCACTTACCTCTGCTTCAGTTTAGCAGGAACAGGAAATGAATGACCTCCTATTGCTAACCCCGTGGGATCCTGCTGACCACAGCACTCAGCACTAACATCACTGCAAAGATGTCATTACAAACAGCATATGTGTGACTGATGGAGACCAACTGCTTTTGCATGAAAGAAACGTCTTGATAAACAACAAAGAGCAACTTTGAGGCACCATTGTAATCATGTATCAGCTGTAATGGTCCTTTGGGAAAAGCCCCAAATGCTTTTAGGTTAAAGGGATGGATGAGGCTGACTGAATGTTGCCAATCAAAGGAGATTTGACAAACAGCAAAAGTCTGCCCCGTCAATTTATTGGATCTGGGTTAGTGGAGATATTTGTTTTTTTCATCAAAAAGTCACCAAACTATCCCCCCCAAAAAATGCATTTCATTTTTTAAGGTGGCAGTTAAAGATTTACAAGAGTTTTCCCAAATCTTTTTACCCCAAGTAGAAATGAACTGTAAGTGCCTGCAAAGCTAGTGAGCTTTTTGCAATTTTAGAGAGTTGTTGTTCTGTATGTATTCTGCAGGAACTGATGTCAGTTGTCTTATTAGGCCTTTAATCAGTGACAAACAACTGTTTTTTTTTACAAATTAGTAAATTATTAATGAAAAAGAATATTTTTAGTTGATTTATATAAATAAAGTTTCATTTTCTTTTGTATTGTGCTAGAACATTGCTGCAGAAACACAATGCTGAAATTAATTTTGTGTCTAAGTAAAGTGTCCTGGCTTCAATCAATAAGGTCTTTTTCTGGAATCACTCAGTGTATTGGAAATGTCAAATCCATCTTGGTGGCCTCCGTAATGAGAGGGGGGGTTGCTGGTCTAAAGTCATTCATTTTGTTTTATTGACCATTGGATTCCATAAGGAAAATCACATTCTGAAGCCTCAGTCACATGTTAATGAAAACACAGTGGACCTTGACTATATTGCCAGAGGTCCTTCCAGAGTCACAGCCATAGAGCATATTTGGACATGCCTGAGCTAAATCAAATCAAGAGCAATGTCATCCGTCGTCTCCAGAAAGTTAGTTTTCACAGAAATAATTTGAATGTGTCTCCCCTGTGGTTTTTGCCTTTGATTTCAGCTCTGCTGTAACCATTTCTCTGTGGCTGAACGTCTGCTGGGACCTCAATCCCCACTTCTTTATTTTATGTATAAGTCGGTGAGCTAAAATGGTAATTATGAGGAAATTGAGCAAAATTGAGTTGCACTGCAGTTTCCCTGTTATCTTTTCCAGGGATTCTGCAACGAAATGAACCATAAGTAGTTATTACCTGGTAAAAGAAGATTACAGTAACTCTGTTGTTTTGAAGCACAGATATCAATGCAGTCGAACCAGTTTCTTTGATGTCCTTTTTTCAACAGTGAAGCTTATTATCAGCAATTCACATGTGGGCCTTATCACCACTTAGACATGATTAAAGGTAAATATACTTAAATCCCCCCTGGGCCAAGGACTCCACTGGACTGAGGGGTGCATTTTTAAAGCTCACAGCCAGACCAGCATATGGTTTAGGCATGTAGAGAAAAGAAAAGCTGTGTACACAACATAAAGATCTCAGTAAATCCATTTGACGTCAGACAAAACACTTTGACACAAAATAGCTGTATGAGATTGAGTGTTTATTCAGCAATAATCCTGAAGAGAGGGAGGGCAAGTGGACTCCAGCTGAGCAATTACTAGAAGAAAGAAAAAAAAACACACTTTTCACATCTGCACTAAACAGCCCACCTATATCTTAATATTTCTCTTCAGCACAGCGTGCACATTCATTGTCCTTTTGAAGAAACATGTTTAGTACTACTTGTATTGCTGCCATACAGTTTGTGTTTGAAACTTAGTCCTGCTTCCACCTTCTCTTGTTGAGACAGAGTTTTGGTCTATTCAGGTATATCAGGCTTTGTTTGAGGAAGGGTTTTAAGACTTGGACCAGCAATGTTGTTGTTGCTTTTTTTTCTCCTTCCTCTTGTTCTGTATGTGTCCTGAAGCAAAACTCAAGCTGTCGCTTAGATTTGAGATTTGCTACAAAGCAGTCCAGTCAGGACCTATGGGCCGAAATCTTCATAAAACCTGTAAAACCATTTCTGAAGGCCTCATTTAAGTGTTACAGGAATTAGTGTTAAATATTTCACACATTTCAAAAATAATAGTATTGAATTAACAATTGCCCCTTGTCCTTGGATGTGAACATTTAGAGCACAAACATATCCAGACAGACAAATCAGAACGTGGACAATGGTGGACATTAACTTTAGCATTAGCAAGACTTTTCAGAAGCAGCCTTTACTCTTTGTTGACTGCTCACACAAAATAAGTTTCTTGACAATAGAAGCAAATGGCTGCTGTTGGTAACATGTTTGGTTAGAAAATAATCTGCTGCTCCCACTTTTCACCTCAGCTTGGTTCAGCCGCTCACACTCTTCTGCCAGTCATTAAAAGCTTCATGCCTGGCTCACTTCAGGGTCTGCAAGCACATTATAATTAATGATGGTACACAAATTCTATTTTAAATACAGCCTCATCGTTGGGTGCCTTGTAGTGTCACTTTTGGTTCTCTTGTGCAGAGAAGAGCGTTCACGCTTACCTGCAGGTTCACATCATATTTGGCTTGCTCCGTAATTTGCCGAGTTCTGTCCTGTGGCTGTTATTCAGTGCCCATTCACACCTTTCACCAACTCCCTGCAGGTGGAGTGTGAAATCCATTTGTTTCAAGGCAGGAACCAAAGTGCTTTCTACCCTGTGACAGGCCATTATGTCCTTAGCTCCAAACAGTTCCTGTTGAGCTAAACACGTATAACTCAAAGGTATACGTCAAGCAGCTAATCGTGAATCATTGAAAAGGCTTCAGCTTCAACCCACATTGAGTGTTTCTGCCTTGTTGCAATGGCCACCCATTGTTCCTACGTTGTTTCAGTGATAAGCAGCCAATTAGTAGATCGACTAAGCATCTATGGGGTCATGAATCATGAAGTCGCATCATCTCAGCCTAGTTCAATTTCAAAAATAAATTAAGAGGCAACTTTATACGCATTACGCTGACTGTGCTTTTCAGTAGGAATTCCATCACTGAAAAAAGTATAAATTGAATTCTAATTCAATTTCAAATTCAAACATACTTTATTGATCCCAAAGGGAAATGAAGTAATAAAATATGATTTTACTTTAATGATGAAATGGCATTGTGAGCAATTTGCATTATTTTTGCATCAGAATGCAACAGATTACAGTTGCCTTCAGTGTATGTAATGAGATCATCTGTTACATGTACAACAAGCACAAAAGTACCAAAGTCTTGAAAAGTCGGGGTACTGTGATAATTATCCCAGGAGATAATTACTCTGTTTTGTATTTTGTAATTTCTGAAAGTAAAACACAAAATGTTGAAATGGAATTTAAACCCAATGATTTGTATTCTGAACATAAAATTGCAACAACTGGAGTTCTGCTCCTTTTTGACAATTAATTTGTAAATGCAGCAGTGTCTGACATTCATCACTGGAAGAGATGATAAAGAATATATTTTCCGACATGCCAGTCCTCCTTGTGAAGGCAAAAGACCAACAGATTATTCCTTTTTGTTTTTTTCTCTCCTGAGATGCAAACACCACCAGCTCTCAGGAGTTGGTTAATGTTCGACACATACTGTTTGTCACAAACTGCACTGAGCTTCGAGAATAAGATGCTTTTAGCTTGGGCAGATATTTACATAAATTTGAGCGTTTTCCTCATGCATAAAACCTAATTTAAATGTGGACAAACTGCGCCAGCACAGAAAGATGGTGTTTGGTCGACAGACGAGATTGAGACACAAATCTCACTTTGTGAATTTTTACCAATGTGCAAAAATTGCACCTAAACAAAACCCAACACTGATGAGTCCGAGCTTGAGTGTGAACTGTTAAAGCCTGCTAACCTGCAAGCTGACACTATTTTCAGGTAAACAGTATGTTTGTGAGTGACTCTTTGCAACAACCACCATCATTAGTGTGTTATCAAGGCATTTTAGATTTGCTGGTTCTTTGATTTGCCAGTCTGTGGAAAGCTATAGAGCCTAGAGCCACAAGGTTTGCTTCCTGACTGAAGAATAGTCTGTCTCTAATGAGAATCAGGAATTCAAAATGCTAAATCACCACAGTTAGGGCACCACCTGTCTCTGGTGTGCCCTGGTAATTATCTTGCATCACTACTTTCTCATTTCTGCCCACCGAGATGACATTAGCATAAAACAGGAAGGGCTCTGCATACACTAGATGAGGCACTTGGCTGATTGCATGCCTGTCCTGACCCCCATGTCCAACACACAACTAGCGGAAGCTCTCCAGATCATTATGAACCCATAGGATGTTTTCTGGCTTCTCACAAATAAACAAAGGGCTCAAATGTTAGACTTTGTATAAATTAGCATTAATGACTTCATTATGTTTCTGGACACTGTTCTCTTTTCACAATCAGCACTTCATTAAGTGGTGCTGGGCACTTAATTGAAGTTCCTGTTCTGTTTTAAAAGGTAGTTTGACAAGTTGCACAAGTGAACACATGGCCCCATTTAGAGCAAGCATGATGAATGAATGTTTATGAGCACCAAGTCTCAACTCAACATCCTTGAATGAAGGGATAGTACATAAAAACGACTCAATAGAATTTTTTATGTTGACAAATGTCTGTGTTTGTGATGTCTGTCTTGTATTCACTTAACCATGAGCCTTTGTTAAATAGCCTGAAGCACCATGAGCTGCCTGAGGACTAAATTAGAGTATTCAATAGTTTTTATGTTTTAAAAAAGAATAATATCCAACATTGTATATGAACTACTTTGCATTCAAGCAAAAGTAAGTTGAGGGGTTAATGCCATGGTGTCATGTATGCTAGAGAGGAACATTTTATTTGTAAGAGGAGACAAGAACTGTCATGAGTTTATAAAAGCCAGTGGGTTAAAAATCAAATCTTATTCATCACTTATAATGGAAAGTTGGTATTGTTTAAATGAGTTTATTATAACATCCCAAAACTCTCCAGGTGTTCTTATCAGGTACATTTTAATTATAATATTAAGTCAATATTGAAGGGTCTGGTTCAAATGAGAGACCTAATGGAGCACTGGAGATCGATTCAACTTTCAGACTTGAATATTTATTTACAGACATGTAGAGTTTACCATACGTACTTCAGATTACCCTGGCTCTGAGCACTAGGAACATGGCCACGAATCACTTTCTTACAATGTTTTAAACTTAACCTGGTCACAATCCCTGGGCCTCGTCCCTCTTGTGTCAGCATTGGAATGATGTTATCGTAAACAAGGAAGTGAGTTCTCTTACTGTTTAATGTTAATGATTACAATCGATCACAAAGTATAAGTAAGTGTTCACAATTCAGTTAATCAGTCTCAAAATATCCTGCAGTATTCACATGTTTGTTTCTGCTTTTTTTTTTTACTTTAACACTCGGCACTGGATTAAAAAAAACAATCCATAGTGCAGCCAAGTGTTTTCAATTGTTGCTGAAGACATTTCAGTGCTGACTGCCTTACTTTGAAGGGTGTCAGTGCTGTCAGCTTTGCCAAACTTCAAGCTTGGACACCTGTAAGACAAATCACCTGCCTGTAATGGTTGTGGAAGACACAGTCGAATATATAGTAGGAGCACCTGTAAACAGGATACATTATATGACCCTATTTAGAATATGTGATGTAGTCGATGAGCAATGTTAAAACTAACAAAAAGGGTTGAGTTATGCTTTCACAGCGGTGGGTTATTTTAAGGAAATTGTTTAAAACTGTCATTTGGCTACCCACTAGCCTAGCCTTGGTGAAAACTTTTACCCGTTGCGCCATACTCTGTGCCGTATGACTGATGTCACAGACGACAAAGTACTTAACTATTGAAAACTATTAAACAAAACATCACATCATAGATGACTGGGCTATCACTTTAAAAGAAGGTGCCCTAATTTGATGTCAGTTAATTTTCAGTCAGGCAATAAATACATCAAACCCCTCACAAAACAAATTTTCACCGGTTACATGTATCCTGGAACTTCTACTTAACATCTTTTTGTACCTGATGTTTTTCAGGTCTTGTTTTCTTCTGGCTGCTTGCCATGTCATCAGCATGTCTGCTTCTTAATCTTTAGAGGTGATATTATTAATGATAGAACATCCTGAACTATCTACGTGCATCATGCACTTTGGTTGCAGCCCTACATTTTAGTTATAACTGAGAAATATAGTTGTTTGTCTTTCTTTTACTTTGTGTTGGATGAAAAGTATTTTCCTCCATTCTAATGCAAATCTCGCTCGCAGCACTGCACTCATACTCTCATTCTTGAGTTTGCAGTTTAGGCTGAGGGATCAAAAGCTTTCAATTATTGTAAGTACTCTCAAAAACCTGTGTGAACTAATTGAGCCCTGCAGTCCAGATATAAAGTTCCATTTTAGTACAAAATTTAGCATTCGAATCACTGAACTTTCCTCAGGCCTCTTATATTGTTCATTCATGTTAAAAAAGTGCTTTGAAAAGAGTCGGTGGAAGAGAAAAGCATTGTTCTTCAAAGTAAAGTTTAAAAGCACTTGAGCCACTTAAAAAGGGTAAACATTTGTGTGTATACATTTATAAATGGAGTTTGTATTCATACAACTGCAAAGTTGTATTCATTATATACACTCTACATTTAGTTTGTAGTAAAATAATGTAACCCTAGCAGAGAAGTAATGTTTCTTTTGATTAGTACAAACCTGCATTTGCAGCTTCACTTCTGTTTTGTTTTTTTTCGTTCTAGCTCTACAGATCTTTGTTTTGCATTTGTCTTTCTTTTCTATAATCATAAAGGGCCACATAGAATATTCTCCAAAGGTCAGTTTCAATACTAGTCTGCAGTTCCCGTCTGCCTAATAGAGGTGTGATTCATCAAATAAATCCGTTCTACCTGCCAGGCACATACAAGATGCACTTTTGATGTGTTTTTTCTTTTAAGAAAAATATGACTGGTGATAGTGATGACATCGCCCGCAGTTCACTTCAGACACTGATTGAAGAGTCTATTTTGGCTTTAGGAGTTCTGTCAGTAGGATATTCACTCCTGGAGCAGGTCGCTGTGATCTTTCTGGCTCCTACTGGAGCTCACAAACAGACCCCCCTCCCAGTCTTGCACCACACGTCCCAGTAGAGGGATGTGAGACCTCAAGGGAGGCTGCTTTCCAGCCGGGTGCCGACCAATATTCTCGCTAGTATTTTCATTAACAACTGACAAACCTGAAACAGACAAAGCAGTCATTTTTTTTCTCGACACTGTAGGAGAATTGCATCTGTTTAGCCAATATTACATTACTTCTTTTGGATGTCTCCTTCCTTGTGTGTCCGGCGTGTTTTCTTTTGCATTCCGCTCCGATGAGATCAGACAGGAAAATCAATATAGAAAGCACTGTGCTTTGACAGTGACATGAAACACCCATGTGTGTCTGTAAATGTGCCAGTTGTCAGAAAACGAGGAATCAGTTGGGCTCTTTAGAAAAATAAGCCTTGCTTGGCTTCTCATAATTGCTAGATCAGTCACATGTTAATGAAGACGTTCAATCAAATGAAGACTGGTAGTATTTCAAATGTGTAATATCATTACGACACTTTTAGACATGAGATACCTGTTTGTGTTTTAAAGCAGAGGAGTTCACTTGTTCAGAAATTGGGTACATTTATGCTAATGTTCCACAAAGCTTTATTCAGACACACCTGTCAGTGTGACAAAACGGACCAATCATCGTGTAAGATTAGTCATTCATATGAGATTATGCAGCACATTAAGTGAGGTATAACACCTAAATCTACATGTCAAACTGACATTATAATTCCTATTAGCGTGAAGCCAGCTGTGGATGTGTGAGAGGATAAGCTGAACATTCTGCTTTTCTACAGGTTGCACAAGTGAATTCTTACCTATTAGGATTTTTTTTTACCCTAAAACAATGACTGTGGTTATCTATGTAAGAATTATTTTTATTTTTTTTTAACCTGAGAACATTGTAGCTTTGTACCTGAATAACTTGCAAAGAATAAGTATTTTTCTGCTGCATTTGCATTTCTTGTCAAAATACAGCTGTGTTTTAGTTATAGAAAGTGTGAATTTATTAAATGCTTTTTGAAGTGGAGATTTTTTTTTATTCAGTTTTTGTCCCTGTGGAGATGGGATATAGAAAAATTTTACAAATGATGACATAACAGCTATTTTTAGCATGACCACAATTACTTTCTGTGCTAAAAACCAGAACAGAGATGGAGCGATTTTAACGTTTTCTTGTGCATTTGACTGACTCTGTCCTAGATCTTGATGCCAGTAAACTTAGTTGTGTGCTGCAAAATTTAAAGATTGAAAGAAAGTAATAATTGGTGTCAATGATAAAAAAAATGTATCATAAAATATACAATTGTTTACTAAGAATCTTAGTATTGTTGTAATAAAGTGGCAGAATCACCTGTTGGCGTTGGTATTTCTGCATATTTAGAGCCTGTTCCTTCCTACAGTTTTCGTCTTCATTGTATGAGAGGAAAAGCTGCAGCACAGCTAAAAATCAGAGGGGGAAAATGAAAAGCTAAGATTAACTGATACAAATCACTGACTCATTTTGCTTTATTAAAGATGTATTTCTACATCACCGCTCTGGTCTTTGAATCACATAAAACGTACCATAAAGTGGTTAATAGCCTGATTCCAGTTTAAACTCCACCATGTAAGCACAAGGTCTGTGCCAGATTTCTGCATCAACATGAGAGAAAAACATAAAAGTGAGCTCATTTCATTATTGTACTGGCAGTGCAACAAGTGAACACTGTATAAACATGATTACCTGCTGATGCATTTTATGCTTGGGTTCAATTTACCACGATCCTTGGAGAGTTTTAGGTATGATTGAGTGAGATTTTTGCCACAGATTGTTTTATAAGGGACTAAAGTAGTGCCTTATAGTTATTCTGTAGTTATTCTGACACAAAACATTCAGTCACCCTCAGTAATGCATGCTTGGAAGGGGCTTTATCTGCATTCTTCTATACACGTCTGTGTAATGTCAAGTATTCATTCATAGTTATTTCTGCAGCTGTCAGTTTGTTAAATTGCATACTACAATCTAAACTGCTGTCACGAATTTGCATTTTGTCCAGTTCTAACAGGTGCTCAGTGTACTGTAGAGTTCCCAACAAAGAAAAGTAAAAGCCTCCCACCCACACACAACAGGGTGACTTTCAGCTCCACAATATTTGAAGTCGGGTTTCAAAGCGTAAAACACAGAGTTTGAGAGAAGATAAGCGAGTGATTTCCTCTTCTTCTTTTTTTTAACCATCTATTATCTTTGTTGAGCGAGTGCGAGTTCACTCTCTTTGTGGTTGGCCCAAGTTCACTTTTCATCACAAAGCCTCATATCTGTAAGCGAAGGAAAAATATGGATTTCGACAAGCAGTATAGTGTGCACTTTGATTTTGAATGTAGTACCTGATAATAAAATTGTGCTTATTTGAATATAACTCCCATGATAACTTGCTGGTGCCCAAACTGTTTGGTTGTATTCAGCTGAGAGGCTGAACACCAGCCAATCAGGAGGTGAGGAAAGTAAGAGGCTTTTCTAAGGAGAGCAACTCAATAATTTACTCATTCAGAGAGTAAAGGGTCACGGCCCCTGCATACATTTATTGATTCTGAAGACACTGTTGGTTCCAAAGAAAAATTACATGTGCCTTTCCATGACACCAAGACTTAGATTTGTGTTTTTTTTCCTTCTTGTAGACTTACAAATCATTGGCCTGTTTGTTTAATTGGTTAATATAAATTCTAAAGAATGCCCTTATATTTAAATTTTCAGTTACATAGATGTGTAGAACAGTGAAGGTTACCGTGACAAAAAAAACAAAACAAAACCTTTTACAAATCCAGTAATGTTCAACATTTTGTCGTCTGCATCTAGTTTTGAAATAATGCAACAGAAGTGATGTCTTCATTATCTGGGTCATTACTGAAGATGTTCTAATTTAACAAACATTTCTTGTTAGAGTGTTGCAGTTAGTCTTTTGAAGGCTATTATTAGCCAGAGTTTACATAAGTGGCAGCTGTTTTTCCCCCGCTCCCTTGCTGCTATCTATGCAGGCTAATAAATCACGTAGCGGTCTACAGCATCGCAGCACAGGCAGGGCTTTAACGACACCGGGGTTATCATAGACGCACCTGTTTAGTGAGTTTCAGCTCTGTCTGACCTAAACTGAGCACCCAAACAAAACCTTGGCAACAAAAAAAGAAGTTGAGCTCAAACACATTTATTTAGGAAATCCTGCAATGTTCAGAGTTGTGGTAAATTGGCATTGTTACAACTCCTTATTTCAGTCTTCTCTGCTTCATTGTGCCATTAGTCTGGTGGATTTTGTTGATGGGGGAAAAAGTCTGGGATTAGTTTAAGGCTACCGACGAAGAAAAGACAAGAGAGAAATATCCTCTCTGGTTCAGGATATCATGCATCTCAGCAGTGCCTCAACTGATAATAATCAACTGTTATTTATTTATTTTCTTTTTATTAAAACCAAAAATCAGGATAATAAAGAAAAACAGGTTAATAGTGTGTGTAAATGAGTTGCTTGTCCGCTCCCTTCATATTTCTATTTGAACTCTCAGCCCGACTGTGTCTCTTATCAACATTCCTCACACTTATTAACGTGATGATTTATCAAGTGCTTGATATCCAATTAAGATAGCAATTTTATGGCACTTGCCATTTGAATAGTGTGAAGAGGTCATCGTCCCTACTGCGTGGTGTGTGGAAACGTTAGCAACAGACTTTAATTCTGTCCTGCGTGGCTCTAAAAAAAGACAGCTGCAGATTTTCTTTAGAAGTCTGTTCACAATGAGCATTGTCTGCATGAAACCTAATCAAAAGGTAACTTATTTAAGGGTTTACCTGAGCAGTTTATTGCTGACATAAAATATCAGATTATAGAAACATTGGGAAAGTCATTCCTGAAATTGCCGACCTTTGAAGGATTTTTTTTTACATTTAAGAGATTCCATGTTCCCCAATGAAAACCACCAGGAAACAACAACAACAACAAAAGTGAGGAGCAGTTCTGCAGACAGAAATGCCTTATTGATGAAGGAGGTCAGAGGAGACGAGTAGAAAGCCTACAGTTACTCAAACAACCAGCTTTTACAATATGATGAGGGAAAAAAAGGATTTCAGCATGCTCCACACGTCTGAAGTTCAGGTGGAAGGGTTAGAGGAGCAAGGGAGCCTCGTCAGGTTCCACTTCTGTAGAAACAAACGTGACAGTGCAGTGAGCATAGACTCAGCAAAACTAGACAGCTACAGTTTGTAAAAATCTAGTGAGCTTGCTTGTTTTTCATAGCAGCATGAACTCATGAATGCAGGCTTCCTTCTATCAGTCTTATATCATAACAGTCTGTCCTGATGTTGGTGTGTCAGACGTTTGAAGGAGACGAGGTGCAGCGGGTTCATTAGGGCAGGGGGGACGACATCTTTCTTAATAATTTGCTATAGAAAGTAGTTTCTTTTAGTATTTTAAATGTAAATACTTAATGACTTAGCTTGTGCTTTGTTTTGTTCAATGTATTTTTGTATTATTATTTTGAGTCTTTATAATGGAATTTAGTGTATTTTTGATGATTCCCTCTCAGTTTTTTACTTATCTACAGTTGTGGGGCAGAAGCTGTCATTAGTAGATATCATATTGTCTCGTCAGCAATGTTCAGAACGGCAGGCAGTCTCTGAGACTTTACAGTCTCAAAGAAGCAAAAGTAAGTCTACATCCACATAACCTTGATATTTTCATTTCATGTCACGGATTACAACTTGTATTTGGTAATTAAATAGTTTAACACAATAAATGTAGGGCTTAATAGTTACTTCCCAACCCTGTATAGACCTGTTCAGCCTAATTACTGTAATAATCAGGCTGCAGAATGTATTTAACTTGTGAAATTATATCAGATGTTTGTGTAGTTGACATTTAAGAAACAAAGCCAACATCCTACCCACTATTTGTGTTCAGGAGCTGCTACTAACACAGATGATGGTTTTGTTGACTGTGCCCTCAGTAAGAAGCACCAACGTAAGAAATCCTTATAGATAAAACTGAGATAAAGTGTTTCAGCACAACAATAGCTGTTATAAATATTTGCCAGTTTGTGTCTCTTTTAGGATGTGTTGTTTTCAGCTGGATGTAAATTGCCAGTAGCTGCTAATAGCCACCATATTGTTTAACAACGACAAGACTTTAAAAAAGACCGGCTGTGTTAATTGGTGGTTAAGACTTCGGCATCTGTTTGTGAAGCTTCATCTGTTCTGTGAAGAACAGGAGTGTCTGATTTTAAATAATTAGTGTAAAACTTTTAAATAGCTGTGTTCCGAAGTTTTCTTTAAAGGTGTAAAACAACCCTGCGATTGCCAGAGTTTCACAGTTTTAACTCAGATGTGTGTGGAAATGAATTTTCTGCACGCTGACCTCCAGAGAACAGGAAAAAAAGAGACTCATTTCTGTTTAGAATGTGTTCGTGTATTTTCTCCCAGGTTACAGTATTTTCCTCTCCTCTGGCCACACGCTGAAGATAAGACGCTTCAACGCTCCACAGTAGACTAAAATCACGTTGTGCTAATTCATTTCAAAGTGTAAGAACTACACCCATATTATACAAAGATTGTCCTCAGACAGAGCAGAGAGGTTATACACCTGTCGCTTTGTCTCAAAACTCAATAAACAAAATATCAAACTTTTTGTTGATAACCTCTGCAGTCTTTGATTTAAAGTTAGATTTTGTTTTGATCATCAGTATCGATAGAAAAAACATAATCAAACAAAGAAATATGTGTTGAAGCTACGAAAAGCAGCTTTTGAAATTAATATGTGGCTGTAGTAGAATTAAAAACAAATGTTAGTACTGATACAGAACTTTAAAGCTAACATGACTCATCAGCCTACCAGTGTCTTTCTTATTTACCTTTAAAATAAATTCTCTCTATATTTGTTGATTTGATACATTTAAAATTTTACTTTTAATACCTTCACAAACCCAATTTAAAGAGAAACCGAGGTGCATTTCAAGTGTCTCATGCTTCATATCTTTTCTCAGAACAATAATATTATTTTTAGATTGTTTCTCAGGAATGGGTTTCATTTTTATTGATCAAACGTCAGCTTTTTTTTCCCTCTCAGCTGTTCTTGTGTGCATGGAAAATAAGTAGTTATTAAGAAGCGAGGTTGTTTTCTGGTAATATAAAACTTTTGGAAATAAAAGAAGTAATATATATGTTCCACCTGTGTTGAATTTCAGTCTGTTGGCAGTAATAGCTAGGAGAGATGAGGGGAAAATGGTGCAGAATCAGATAATTTTGGGATTTGTATTTTCTTTTGTCCCCTCGAGCATCTGGGACAGATTTTAAAAAGTGGTTTGAGTCAGATTGTGGCCTGAATGAGGATCATCATTTGGTGCATTTGTCAGTGCAGTCATATCCTAAAACAATCGGAGACATAAATGCTGAAGTCTTTAAATCATTTTTTTAATACATTACTTTTGGAGCCTCCTTGTGGCTTCTGGTCATCATCTGAGAGTCTGCCTGATTTAATTTAATTTAATTTTATGTTTTTGCCTCCGCCATAAAAAAATATATCTCCTTTGCTCAAAGATGCAGATAAATAAAAGGTATTTCAAAGTGCAGCGGCACAAGCAGAACACCGCATGAACTATTTTTTTTTTCACTCTCTTTCCTTGGCTGTGTTATGCTCCAGTAAAGTTTTGTAATTAGATTGTCAGTGCAGACTGCTCTTGGGCTTCTACTGTTTTATATGCAGATGACTCAAATGATTTGTCACTGTTTACTTGACTTTGTGTTGATGTGACAGTGTTGTGGCTCGGGAGGTAAGAAAGGCTTAGGGATGTGCAAATCAGAGAAATACAAACAGTGTTTACACAAGAGTGCTCCTGATGAATAATTAGTCCTTTTTGTGTTCTTCGAAGATAATCCAATTAGAGTTTTCAATAATGATTAACTCGCTGTATATTAATTAGTTGCTAAGACAATGACACTCCAGTTCTACATCTACGCCAGTGGGACTAATTGCATGTTACTGTGATAAAAACTACTGCAAAAGAGCTTAAGCTATCCGTTTATCCATTTAAACTACACACTTGTTCCTTTTAAATGTTCCTTCTTTTTTCTTGTTCTATTTATTAGATCTGTGGATGTTTCTATAAAGGATATGTTGAAGATGCCGTCATTGGATTTTAGATTTTGTGGGAATCTTCCTCCAGTGGTTTGACCATCCCACTGTTCAAACTCTGGAATCCCAGTTCTATTCTCACATATGGCTGTGGCTGACCATACTTCCAGAGAAGCCATATAAAACGTGGTTTGGCTGCTAGACAAACTGGGTTTTTTTTTGTTTTTGTTTTTTTAGCAAAAGCCTGGCCAAATTTGCTCTTTGGCCCAGCCGAGTGAGCCAAAATCAACAGATGGGTAGAGCAGAGGAAACGTTGCTGCAGTATTTGTCCCGAACACCACGCAGAGCTGGTGTCCTCCCTCTGAGACCCACCACTTGGCCCTGCATCTGCAGGACTGATGCCAGAGAGACGGGAATCGCTGAGGAGAGACTGAGGGACAAACTGTTGTGAAATTGGAGAAAAAGGGACTTTAGCTAAACTAGATGATCCTTGTGTGTAGCTGTGAAAATATAAAAACACGTATTCACGCCTGAACGTACATCAAACGAGGCTCAGATTCCCCCAACAGTGTTTACTTCCAGATGTCATGATTCAGCCTTCATTTCATGTGTTGTACTCAGTGCCACCCCCACCCCTCCTCCTCCAACAGCCTGCTGTTAGCTAAAGTCTGCAGGTCAATGCTGAGCAAGGGACAATCAGTCCTATCAGCGTGTGGGTGGAAGCAGAGCAAAGAGGGGACGCTATTGCTTAATTTGAGCTGCCTCTCCTCTCCCTGTAAACAGGATATAATATCTGCTCTTCATTAATGATGCAGGCTTCAGCCCCATGCAGCAGAATGCATTAGAGCTTTAATCAGCAGATGTGATTGCTTTGTACTTTGTCTGACTGCACCAGGGGCCTCATGGGGTTTGGTTGTGCTTCATGACAACTGGCTGTGGATAGAGGAAAAGGGAAAGTAAAAAAAAAAAAATACAAAGGTTTAATGATATTCAATCTGACAGCGTCACAGAAATGGCCTTAAAGTGATCCAGATATTATTCTCTCCCCCCCGTCTCCCATAACTTTTAAAATTGGAGTCAAGGCTTTTAAAAACTTAGAGTTAATTCTGTCACATCACATATCCTTCAGCTTCTGGTCATTTATTGGTTCACATTAAACCAAGATTCATTGGGAAAAAGAGTAACTACACATTGTACATGCCCCTTCCTGCCACCTGCTTTTATATACAAACAGACTGTTAAAACTGTCTTCAAAATCCGTGTGCAAGCCAAATTATATTTCTTTTTCCCCCCTCTACAGGCTATTGTTCTGATGTCAAAATAAGCAAATGCAAATGTCTCCAATCAGCTCTCTGGGAGCAGCATTGTTACTAATTGGTGTTTCTGGACAGTGAAGAATCCAACAGGGACAGGATTTCTCTGTCCCTTTTGAGTTCTCATCCTTTTCCTACTGTTCCGCTTGTTCAGCATGCAGACGTGAGATCACTGTGATGCATTTTTACAGGCTGAAATTTAAACAAGATGTTTCTTTAGACTGCGTTATTAGATGGTGCCCCTATCGTATTTTTTACCACCTCTTCAGTATAAAGTATCTCTTTTGGAGGAATGAGATATTTTTCTGGGTTCTCTAGGGACATAATCTGGTTTTGATAAAAGTGTGGAACTATTGTCATCATCATCATCCTTGAATCCCCTTTAAGTCTGATTACAGGATGTAAGGATTTGGACACACTTATATCTTTTATTAAGATAATCAATTTAAATGGCAAACAGACAGTAACTTGCCTACACTTGGGTCAAAAACTGCTTATGAAAAAAGACCAAAACAATGAAATTTACACTCTTTAATATGACAAAAGTGATCATTTATATATTTGTCTAACAATGCAGTTTATTTTCTTATGTTCCAGTCATAATGGAATTGATGAAACTTCTCATAATCACAGATTCGATGAAACTATCAAGAAAAGTACATTTAAGAAGGCGTGAGGATGAAGACACAGAAAAGATTCTAAATTCAGAATTATTAAATACAGATTCTGTTTCTGAAACGTCTAAGACCTTCTTTGCTCTCTCATTCTGCACAAACAAAACAAATTACAAGTAAGACATTTAGCGAGCCCTTTGGTGAAATTTAACATCTGATATTAAAGTCATTAGAAAGAGCATTCTGAAAAGTAAACACATCTTTGGCATCACCTGGAGATTGAATTCAATGCGGCAGGAGGTGTTTGTTTAATTTTCATATTCATATGAAGGATGTCTCAAAGCGTATAATTTCCATCATTTTAGTAAACTTTTTATTGTTTTTTAAACCGAAAACAGTTAAACTTAAACTTTTTTTCCTGTCATCTCAACACAACCGCTCATAAACTAAGTATTCTCCATCACTTTCCTTCACTGCTGTTTCTCTCCTCTGTAGCTGAGCCAAATGTCTGGGCTGTAATTTCACTTAATAGTTTTCCCTTCCAAATCCTGTTTTAGCACCTGCAGTTTCTGTTGTTGCTTTTCCATTTATTTTTGTTGCAAAATAAGTGTTACCTATGCTTCTATTCACACTTACAAACGATAACAAGGCTGCTCTTTTACTTTTACTCTCCATACTTGACACGTTCAAGAAAATGTGACCCGTTATTGATTTCCTTCAGGTTAAACATTCAGAAGCAAATGTTTTTGCTCAGTGTACAGGTCTATTCTAATTGACTAAAACTTCACGAGAACGTTCCCATCCGTCCATCCATTCCTTTCAGGGCCACGGGGGTCACAGGTGCCCATATCCAGCAGTGTCGAGGAGCGGGTCTCCAGTCCATCACAGGGACACATAAAGACAAACAACCATTCACTCGCTCACTCACACCTAGGGACAATTTAGAGTTACCAATCAGCCTAACAGTCATGTTTTTGGTCTGTGGGTGGAAACCGGAGTTTCCGGAGGAAACCCACACACGGAGAGAACATGCAAACTCTACCCAGAAATGTCCCCAGCCGGGATTTGATCTGGTGACCTTCTTGCTGGGAAGCAGCTCTACAACTGATCCACCGTGCCCACAACAAAAAATAAACACCCTATTCTCAAAAGTCATATTGTTTTTACAGCTATTAGATAAAATTAATCGATATAAGCGCTCATACAGTACCTATCATCAAAATAGAAATAGTTTCAGTACTGCACATACTGTAGTTACACCTTTCAGTGGGTTCATTTGCTTTTTTTTTTTGGGGGGGGGGGGGGGGGGGGGGGGGGGGGAGAGAACAGTTGACCTGACGATGTCTCGCTCTGTTTAGGAGCTCATCAGTGATTGTAAACTGTTATTGTGTCTCTGAAACGCTTCTGCTCAATGTGAAGATTGTCTAAATGGATTTTCTGTTTTAGCCACGATTAGGGATTTATGAAGTGGATATTTGATTACTATGGTCAACATGATTTCAACATCATCTTGTATAAAGATTCAAATAAAAGCAAACATTTAAATCCCTAAATTATCCCAGCTCCTTAATCTGTCAGCATTGTTGGCTTTTTTTCAAACAGGGTCTGGCTGATACTGTTTGTTGTCATGAAAGCATGATATTAGTTGTGACAGCTTTGGTCTGTCTCTGTGAGGGATTGTGATTTGACCCATGGAGATAACAATGTCTGATGAGTTCTCGTAACTTTACTCCATCACTTTTTTTTTCAGATGTCTGTTCAGCCTAAATCGACTGTTTAAAAAAATAAATAAAAATAAAAAGGATGGATGCCTGTGAGTTTTTTTGTGTTCAGGGTGTTAAAACTAATAAATGAGCTCTAAAAACTCAAATACAGTGTGACATTTGCCACCTGTGTATTATCAGAACGGTCGCTCAAGCAGCTTTCTGAAAGCGGTTGCTGAAGGCTGTAACAAGGATTCATTATACTGAATGTGTCGGTGGCGTCTATTCACACCGTGCCAATCAAACTGAAGGAAACCTAAATAATACTTGGAGCTCCAGCTGTACAGGTCGATAAATAGAGGTGTCTATGAGCTGGTATATGGCCAGGTAGATCCCTGCCATGTAATTCACTCGCAGAAGCCAAGCAGATAACTGATTTTTCCCTCATGGCATCAGACTTTTGACTGACGGGGAGATGTACAGATGTG
Organism: Millerichthys robustus; assembly: GCA_034783495.1. NCBI lineage: Eukaryota > Metazoa > Chordata > Actinopteri > Cyprinodontiformes > Rivulidae > Millerichthys > Millerichthys robustus. The sequence goes on along the minus strand of JAVKLF010000073.1, from coordinate 16,187,543 downwards.
GAAGTAGACCCAGAATAAACAGGCAGCGCTTACTGATCACTTGAAACCATACAGGACTTTCCTGCCTTCAGGACATGTTTCTTTCCACATTCAGACAGATGAACGTCAGTCAAAATGTAGCTCAAGAAATCAAAAATCTGAAAGTATGTTTATGATTTCAAATATGACTTAATTCCTTGTTTAATGTGATGGCTCACATGCACCACTAATAGTTTTGAAAGCATCTAGAAGTCAATGCTCAGTGTATGTCTATGAAACTCTTATTGTGAAGGATTCAAACAGTTCTGTGAGTTCTGCTGCAGCAGGAGAATAAATCGCACTTTTTGTCAATAAATTGACATTTCAATATTGATATTTACACTTGAATGTCTAAACCTTTAAAAAAAAACTTCCTCTATTTCCCCCCCTTCTAAGTGGCCTTATTATTTTTATACACATGGAGTAGCATACAGTGTAGGATCTTATTTGCTGACTTCACTTCTCTGTTTTCTTGAACACTAAATGCAGATAAGCTCATTTTCCTGAACTGATTATCAGCTTCAGAAACAAGTGGGCAGGCCTAATTGAACAGTCAGAGCAGAAATTGAGAGAGTATTAAAGAGGGGAGCAGGACTCTTTAGTTCTCCTCCTATGTAGCTGAAAATGGATCTCAGCAGTGGTGTTTCTTTCTAATTCAAGCCTACGAGACGCTGCTGTTTGCTACACCTAATACCCAGTAATTCATTTGTCCTGTAACTTGGTATGAGAACAGCAGATAGGATAGCTTTTAGGGAATTCTTGTGAAAACAAAATAAGACCTCGCCGTAAAACGTTTGGTTAAAAACTTCAGCTGCTTGGATCATGTTTTGACTTTTGGTTGGCTCCTGAGAGGATGGCTACGTTTTAAAATTCAAACCTTTTTCTTTAGTAGTTTTAAGTTTAAATGTGATTGTGTTTAGGAAGAAATACATCAAATGTTTTGATATTCTTTAAAAAAAAAAGGCTATAGTCTTCCTAAGTTTCTGCCAACCAATTTCCCATTTAGTCTTAGTTTGTTGAACCTTCTGAATCATGTGGTAGTTCTTTTTTCCCATGAGAAAAGATAATCACTGTAGCATACTGTGCATTGCCTGGAGGTCACTGTAACCTTCAACTACTTTTGCATAGAAGAGATTTAAATTCCACAAAGAATAGACACAGATATGACTTGAAGTGACAGCGTTTGCCTGTTTCCATGTCACGGCCAGGGAATGCCTGAGAATGACTTCATCCAGGGGACATATACATTAGTAAATAGCACAAAACCGACAAGCTCTCCTATAAATGAACGAGTCTGCTATCCTATCGAAAGGCGGGATGGCTGCTGGTGAGGAAATGGGACATGTTAGGGGCATATAAGCTGTGTATACCGGCTGACAATGATTAATGTTGGCTCCAAAATAATGTACGAATGATTTTCTTTGCTTTATTTATTTATATATTTACTGAAATTGGGGTCATATTTGACCAATCTGATTAGAAGGCAACTGTATGAGAGAAATCATTATTTTACTACTTTTCTCTACCTTTGCCTCTTTAGCTAGCCTTTTGCTCCGGCTGGCTCTTCAGGACGTGCCTTACTCTCTGTAGGTACTTGGTTGTGGTTGACTTTGTTGCATCATGGTTGCCATTTGTCTGGATATACGTTTATACACCTACTGTAACTTTTTACTTGTCCTATTACTCTGCTGTACTTTATTATCTGTGTTTATGATGTGCAACACTTGTCATCCGTTTAACACAATGTCCTGTGTTCATATTGTATACAAAACACAGTCAGTATGTGTGACGTTGTGTTGTGCAGATCTGTGAGCTCCCTGGGAGCCTTTCAACCCCATGTAAGGGGCTCCATGGCTGGGATGGATATGTTCCACAGGCCCAGTCCATTAACACGTTGACCACTGACTCATAAATCACTGGCCAAGGTGTCCTCAGACAGACTCAGCATGTTGGAGCGCTCTGGTCTCTATTATCCACATATGATCATCTGCAGATAAATCCCATGCATCGCACAGTCATTTATTCCTCTGCTTTTTCTACTATTTATCTTTTCCTCATCTCAGCTGCCACAGTTTTAATAACCTATCAAACATAACTTTACGTTATTTCACTTGTTCATCATTCTCCGTGTTTGTCTGCAAAAAACATCAGCAAACATGAAGATGTCTAATTGAAGTTATATCTTTTGTTTTTATAATGAACGGTATTTGTTTAAATGTTCATTAGAAGCTTTAGATTCGATCGTAGATATGACCCTGATTTGAGTGGTGTCTGATTTTCATGACCTGCATCTCTGATGTGGGTTCTTATGGCATCCTTCCAATCATTTCACTGCGGTCAGATATGAATCCATTGTGACTAAGGCATCTCTTGTCACCACTGCAACAAAAGCAGAAGGCTGTTAATTACTGCCTGAGGTTCACAGTCCTCATGTCAGCATGTCTCCTGAATTGCTACACGTGCGATTTTTTAGTCGCTGAAGTTGCTGAACACCCCTGCACTTGCGAGGTGGCAGTTAGCCAGCTGTTCGCGAAGGCTCCTCTCCCTGTCAAAGAAATGGAACTATTGTCTTCTGTGTTATAAAGTTTTATCCTATATCCCACTGATAAATTAACTCGTTATTGATAAATTTAAATTGAACATACATAAAAAGCCATTCATTTCTTCACCAAATCTCATTTCTTCTGTTTTATGGAGTGATGCCTTTGACAGGAAGGAGCAAAATGGAAAAACTCAATTGTCCAGGAAAGATAGGCTTTTTAATAATGCTTCCGCCTCCATCTGCCTTCCAGTTCAAACATGCAAAAAATTAATCTTGGATTTTTATGGTGCAAAAAATGATGTTGGCCCTGATTAGAACTGTTGTAGAACTATTGTACTTGAATTGAAGTGCAAGATCTGCTACTTTTTTGTGATTATCAATTTATTCTGAAGCTTTTATTCTTATCATTATAACTTCTGCTTAAAGTTTTATTCTATACATCTTTTTTGCATATCCCAAATCCTTAACTGAAATATGGCTGAATGAATGTTTGCACAAAGGACATTCAGTGATGTGGCAGAAAATGTTTCATTGTAAAAAAAAAAAAAAGGAACGAGTCGTTCCTCTGTACCTTCTGGAAAGTTTTGAATGCCAACAAAAAGCGCACTGGATTAAGAAAAAAAAGATAAAAAGAAACTGTGCATGAGGGCATGACAGAATAGGTGATGAACGCAGTGGGCTGCTGTAAACTGGAAGAAGATGCCAGCTCATTAAAGATGTACAGTTGAAAGACAATGAGGGAACAAAGCAGCAAGAAACTGGGAAAGAAAAGTTTATTCCACTTCTGGGCTCAGAAGCAGCCGGGGCATGGCCGTACTCTGTTGGCTTCATGCAGAGCAACAACCTCCTGTTCTGTCAACACGAGAACACAGCATGTCATCACTGATAAACCCCCTGAAAATAAACACAGTCTAGTTCACAGGAAAAGCACATAATGTGGCAGAGGCATGATCAGAGAAAAATAGCTCAGATTTCGAGCATTTTCATACTCTGCTAACTATTCTCCTCTCCCGTGTTTCTAAAAACATACATTAACAAGAAATTCTGTTGCATGTGCAACTGGCTTTAATGGAGAGGACCCCATTATTCCTTGCCACTGTGGCAATGTTAGATAATATCAGCTATTACATTTTCTCAGAAGTCACAGAGGCCTCTGCACAAAGAAAAGTACCTCCTGTTTGCAGGCTGTGTGTGCATCTGTGAGGGTATTATCGTGCAGTCATGGCAGCAGTTGTAGCTGATGGAAAAGCTATTGAAAAAAAAAATTGTGGAAGTGACAGAATTTTAAATAGTTTTGCAATTATTTTAGTTTGTTAAGTCAATTTCTGTGTCTTTCATTTGTCATTCTTAGCTGTAAATGTATCAGTGTATCGTTTGTGTTCTTTTGTAGTTTGCAAGGACAAGTTAATCATTATAATTTTGGGGTTTTAGGCTTGATAGGTCTGACAGCCTGAAGCCTGTTTAATGGCTTATTCAGAGAATGGAACGGGAAAGCAAGATGTGTTGTTATGAGTCTGAAATAACTTCACTGATTATAAATGCCATTACTTTAGGGAACAGTTATCAGTTTTCAGTTTCCTTAATAACTGTTTGATTATAAAACCAAGTGCGTTGCTGTTCTACCAGACCATGCACTGGGTTTGGTGTAAATTCGAGAAGAAAACATTAGATCACTCAACTACATCAGAAAGCATATCATTCCTATTAGAGTAGTGTTATGTTTGTACTTATTCTTGACAACATTTTATCTATTGCCGGAAAGAATAAAAGACATTAGCTATCTGCAAAACACATTTCTGTCTGCATAGATGAGAGTGAATGCCTCGGCACATTGGATTTACATCTTCACTTCATGCTGGGTTCTGTTAATCATGTAAATGAAAGTACGCACAGCTTTCAAACTCTAAACATCGTGGACAGAGAGTTTTCATAGGCTTTCCTCAATTCATGTTGAGACATATGTTTCAGTCTCTCAAAGATGGCTGATTTGTTGTCATGCAGACTGCTGGTGATCATCTTTATCTGCATCTCTTGCACCAGCATCCCCACCCTTCTTTCTGTGGTGATCATTATGAAGGAATGAGCAGAAGATAGGATTCCTTGTATCCACGTTTAAGGACGATATGCAGCACAATGAGCTGAGGAATGTGTGTTTGAATGAATTTTGACATTCACTTTGCTGCATGTCCAAACTGGTTGCAGGGTGCATTATTCACTCATAATGCACTCTTTGTGTAATGCTAATGCTTTCTACCTGTTCCAAATGCCAATGATGTTTTAGCACACTTGTCACTTTGTAACCCAATTTAATACCAGTCTATGTGGCCCATGCCAAGTTGGCAGACAAAATGTTGTTGTCTTGCAAAACAAATACTTTTAATGGGTTTATCTACAAAAATAAATGCTAAAAGCTCTTAATAACCTCTTACAAAAATATGCCTAACAAGATGATCATTTTAAATTGTCTAAAACACTGAATCATACTGTATATTGTGTGAGTGAGCAACATACTTGTGCGCTCCTTGATTCAAGACAGAGCGCTTCACTGCTTCCAGTTATATTTAGGGCTGTTTGGAGGTAAGAAATGTTAACCCTGGGAGATAAAGTTTCATCCTGACTGATTGCTAGGTCAATGACAATGATGCAGGGGGCAGTAAACAGATGTTTGGGCTGAAACAAATGCAGCTGAGGATTTAGTGGCCAAAAAAACTCCAGGCTCCCATACTGCGACGAAAAAACTCTCCTCAAAATGATCAGCGTTCACATTACAAGCTCATTAACAAGAATAATAGAGCTCAATAAAGGCAATCAGGCTCTGAGATAAACTACAATTAAACAACCTTATTTTTCCCCATTAGATGAGCACCCCTTTGGGTTAAAGAAGAAAGACATTGCTTCAGTCTCTTCCCATCTGCCTAGGACAGACATTACTGTGCAGTCCTGACAGCAGCATACTGTAAACATCAGACAAAGACAAACAGGACAAAGAGGGGGTTTTGTGTTCTTGTTCTTTGAGCGCTTCAGAATACTTCTGCCATCCTAAACAAACACATCCCAAAGCTTTTAATGTCTAGTTACACTACACAGACACATTGTGTACTGTTGTCTTTCTGCAGAGTATCATTCCCTCCATAAATCCATCCAAAGCCCCAGCATGAAATGCGGACTGTAGTGCTCAAACATGTCACAGGGCTTTGCTTTTGGAGCTGCAGCACCAGGAACAGCCTGTCTGCTTCGGAGCTGTAATTTAATTGAGGGATTAGCATTACTGTGCAGGGTATAATATTCTTCTTTCAGCACCTGCCATTTAACCTTGCTGGTGGTGAGCAGGACTTGCAGGAACACAGAGAGGGGTTACCTTTAATCGCCAGCTTGCCAGAGCCCTGAATGGTGGCTGGGGGTTCCGAGCCCCCTTATTGATTCAAACAGATGGCCGAACCAGAGAGAAAGAGCTTTTCCGCTGACTCCATGCCCAGATGAACAGCACCGGAGAGCTTGCCATGGCTTCATTAAATATTCACTCCCAACGACAACACGCCAAACATTGAGCAGAAAGAAAGAGGAAAAAAGAGGCGCAATAAAAGTGCCAGAGTGCAGATATGTGAACAGTGCAGAGAGCTATATCCAAGGAAAAAGACATTCACCTCATCCTCAAGCCTTTTAAAATATTGAACAGTCAACAACAATGACTTCCATAGCTGAATAAGCTTGATGATACACAGTCAACTTGTATTAATTATTCATTCTCAATTTAATACTTTATTTAAAGAGAACTTTTAAAAGTTTTTTATCAGAGAAGACTTAAACATGTTCCACAGTATCTGTAGCAATTATCAGTCTATATTTCAGTCCTCTTTTAGAGAAACTTTAACTTAGCACATCATAAAGTTTCAACAGAAAAAGTTGCAATAAGTCACAGGAAAATGTTCCAGTTGTGTGGTGTCTGCTGCCACGGTTTAGAATAAAAATAATCCTTAAGATATAGGACTACTTTGAGGATTTGTTTATGTTGCCAATTAACTCAAGGAAAGATGATTGTTGGGCAGGTCAGAGAAATAATTATAGGGGGCTCAGACGATGTCAGGCACCACATTAGGCCACATCAATACCTGTCTCTGCTGTCCAGAATTAAATATGAAAACATGCAAATGAGGCTTTGAAGGATGCACTTCCTTTAGCACCATAACAAGCTCATTGTGATGCAGTGCCACTAGTGTGTTAGCTGCTATTTGTTCTTGAAAAATTCCTATTTTATTATGAACTGAGACTCCTAGACCTCCTATTTCTGAGGTGGTAAATGGTGTTACAAGCACAAAAAGGCTTAAAATGCTGCAATCTTTGTACTGTGGGTTTGCATAGTTCATCGAGACATTTTTACCTGCAGATTTACTTACAGTGTGTTTTTCATCTGCTGTATGATACTAATAGATACGTTAAGATGTTTTCTTAATTTGGCTCTTGTTGGGTCTGTATTTGACTTTTCTGCACATGCAGTATTACTAATCTTTTTTGGGGTGTAAGATTAAGAATAAACTTATACCTGACAATTTACTAAAGATAAATATGTATTGACATGTAAACAGTATTTTTTACAATTCATAGCATGTCTTTCAACCTGGGTTAGTATGCAGTGATTATTTAAGGACAAATTAATTTGAAGCAAATCTTATTTTAGGAGTCAATGCATGATTGATATTTTATGTGTGTACCAGCAGCCTCTGGGTAGAGTTCTTTCAGTCTTTTCTCTCTTTGTTTGGATGCGTTGTTCTCCAGGATCATGAGCCTGTGCAGCATAAACGTGATCGGCAATGCATCACTGCAGCAATGTGTCCTTCTTCCATGCAAAGACATTAAGTATAAACTGCAAACAGATCCACATTTTAATGGCAAGTGTGATGAAAGAACTGGAAAAAACTGTTACAGTTTGCAGTGGCTATAAAAACGATGACTTCATTCTTAGGAATGTTAACATTTTCTGAACTTCTTCCAATTATTGAGAAAGTACCAGTCCAGTTTTAATTCACCTTAGTCTGCTGGTGTCAAGATTGACGGTACCAAATACCATCTAAGGATCAGAATTAACTGTATGAAAAGCATTAACAGTGAAGTGCATTAACAGTTTCTTAGAACTTGAAGAAAATGTTCTGAAAGTTGCTCTCCTAGTTTGATTTTATTAGACACCAAAAATTATAGTTTTAATTAGAAAGAGTTTTATTTATAAACAACATCCTCAATACATTGTTTTCATAACAAATCATGCTTTATAAGGCTTTAAATGAGTTTCTTTCTGCCATAGGGATATAATGATAAAAACAAATGAAACTGACTTTTCGGTTACTTTGCACTTTATTTCCAGCATGATTTTTGTAATAAATACAATGTGTGCAACGTTTTTCTTTATATTTGACTTCTGAACTAAATGAGGCCTCATCCTCTTCAGGAGTTATCTGTGGAAGACATGAGGTATGGGACCATTAAAGAGATTCTGTGGGACAATTGGCTCCCAAATAAACTCAAGGCATCTACTTTTTTCGTGGAACAGAAGTGTCTAACATTTCCTTTTTTTAATCCCATCTTAAATAGAGAGATAGTGTCCTCTTTTTCAATGCTTCATTTGTCCTAATACACTTTTAAATGGGTTCTGGCTATAGAGATGGGAAAGTATTCTTGTACAACTGCAGTGTGCGATAAGTAGCCTTTCATTTGACCGTCCTTGCAGGCCAATTATAAAGCTGTAATAGGGCAACACCTCCTCATTCTTTCTGTTATTGAACCTCTCTGCTCTCTCCCTCAGTTTCTCTTTTTGTCTCTGTCATTTTTTCCTCATCTCCTTCCCCTCTCTGTCTTCCTCTCTCTCGCCCTGCAGCAAAGAGTAGAGAGGGCAGGCGTGGTGATGGCCAGCCCTAGTGTCCTTTAGTGTCCGATAACAGTGTCTCCCCATCAGCTGCCTGCCTCAGCCAAGCAAGGCCTGGCTAATGGATTTGGCTGGCAGGCATACATCCTTTCTCCCCAACTGAGCCACCCTGCTCTCTCTCACACCTCTCAATTATTCAGCCTCTACTTTTATGCAAAAGGTTTCCTATTGAGGGGGAAAAATACTGACATTATTTTCATCTGGCTGTTATGTGTGCTGATGCGTGGGACTCCGGGGACTTGTCGGCTGTGACATATGCTATAGCCGCTGAGATGGAGGATGCTTGCCTACTTGCCAATCCCTCATCTCCTTCTAGGCAAAGCTCCATCAGACCTGAACCATTAGAGGCTGATCTATCGAAGTGCCGTTAACAAGTGGTAACACTCTTTAGCTGTTCCCTAGCAACCGCCGCAAGCGCTGCTCTTTCACTGTAACGCTCAGTTGCTTAGCTACAGAGACTGATGGAGTCAAGGGCCAAAATTCACTAACATCATGTGAAATGGATCAATGAAAGGCGACACACAGGAATCTATGGCACAATAATGTTCTGTTGTTGCAAAATGTCAGTAAAACTATAAATTCTGTTTATTTTGTCCAAAGCCCTTTATCTGTGTTGCAGAGATCCTAGTTCCTGCCATTTCAACTAAAATGATGTGGATGGTAAAAAGCTTGAATCTGCTTGATTGCATTTTTCTGTGTTTTTTTAAATATTTTTGAGTCTGAGGGTGAATGAAGGGCAGCGGGTTGTGTGGAAGGAGAGGATGAGGTGATGGTTGTGGAGGACTGTGTAATTAAAGCACATAAAACAGCTAGCCTCGCCAGCAGCAGGAAGGTGTGCTGCTGATTTAGCCCTTCCCCTCCATGCTGGCCACCTGTTAAAGGATTTATTTCCCAGGTCAGTGGTGGGTGCCTGACAACCTGCTTCTCCTTTTAGCACAGCAGGAGGAATAAGGTTACCTACTATCTGGGAAGACAACCTTTTGTTTTCCCCTTTTCTCCTTTGGAGCCACAACTTCCAGCCAGGGTTGACTTAGGAAAGCAAACTGTTTTCAGAGGAACAATTTCAGGGTTGTTGAAAGTGTTGAGCGATACAGTTTGTCCCACTGCTCTTTTCTGATTGTGTAAATGGAGAGAAACGTCTTTCCTAAGTCATTTGGGACAGTTTGTGCCCTTCCAGTAGCCTACCTCAGCAATGTCACACCCCACCTGAGCAGATGCTTAAGGAAAACACCAGCAAGTGCATTTACCCCCATTTCACACCCTCATATTTCATTTTGGTGTCCACTGAGGTTCCCTTTCCATTTTCTTTTCTACTGCAACTGCGAGGTGAAAATTGTACGCCACCTGTTTATTTATGAAAATGGCAATAGGGGCAATGTATTTACCATAACCAGAGAACGGTGTGTATTTTGAAGACGTCTCAGAGGTAAATTCACAAATCTGTAGTTAGGTTTATGCTAACAAGACCAACGTAGAGACACCCCCAGATGGTGGCATGTGTCTGCCCCCTGAGAGGCAGGCACCACTGTGCTGTGGAAGAACCTGCTGCAGCCAAAAATAATTAAGCATGCTGTCACAGGCTTTCTGCTGTATTAACACAAAATTTTCATCCAAGTCTCAACATGGGAGAAGGCCCCTGCCTCCAGTCTTCTTTTTCAAAGACGCACCAACACCCCCCCAACACTCACACGCACACACACAAGGTAGTGCTCACTGATTATACATTATGACACAGGAAGAGCAGAAGAATCATTTATCAGTTGTCTCAGAGGAACACTTAACAATCAGTAAGATTAGATCTTCGTCTGGGTGTAGTTTCTCATTTGTGTATTAAATCATGATATCTGCATTTATTCAACCTGCAGCTGGTAACATACTATTATGTGTGTGTGTATATATACATATAT
>JAVKLF010000073.1:16148800-16170739 GCA_034783495.1 Millerichthys robustus | reverse complement strand
GTGTGTGTGTGTGTGTGTGTGTGTGTGTGTGTGTGTGTGTGTGTGTGTGTGTGTGTGTGTGTGTGTGTGTGTCTTCCTGGCATTCAAAGATTCATGAAGCCCAGCTCACCAGCTCAAGGACCTGCTTGCACAAGCTCCTGTAGAATTGTGATGTATTGCCCCATGCTGTTTCATCCTTTAATCAGAGAAGATATGTGACACAGCTGGTCAGGTAACAACGTCACAGTCTAATGTACAGAAGCAGAGATTAAAGACGGCACCGAATTTAAATGTGCCTTTGTGTTGTGCGTCACTTAATACAAAATATTGTATAAACAAGGTTACCTTCAGGTTGACGAGCGGGATGTTTTGATTGAAGGCTGCCACTAAGTACAAAAATATGCAAATAAATATTGTCTAGATTACATCAGTTTGTTAAAATCCGATTGAGACAAGACACCTGCAGTTTACAAACTCATCATCTCTGTGAAAGTTTACATTGTAATTAAATTTTTTCTCACCACCTGAATGTGTTTGATGTTTAATAATGCAGCTGATTACTCTTGGATACAACAGTGACACACTGCACGTCGAGCTTCATGTTTTACTTTTGTATAACCAGGCAATGCATGCAGATACTCAACAAACACAATCAGAGCCCACTAAGAGCTCTTTACATCCCACTAAGGACTAAATGTTATTTTAAGATGGAGCTTCGTTATAGCGCTGATGTAGAACTGAATATTTCCAGCTAAATTCAGATTGCGTTTAGCATTTATAACTTGAGTTTCTATCAGAAACAGTTGAATGAACAGTAAAAAATACAACTCAAGTACAAATTTCATATAAAAAGTCTAGTGAACATCAACCAGGATTTATGTTGTGCCGAGGTTCTCAGAATGAACATGTAAGAATATTTTCAGCCACTGATGTTGTGGCTTTAACAGCAGTGTGTCAAATCCTTTTAGCATGCATTTGAAATTAGGACAAGAACTGTACTTTATTCTTCTTGTAAAAGGTTTGTACTGTAAATGTGCTTTAATATTTGAATGGCTGGTTAGGTCAGTAAGATCTGATCTCAGAACACTTGATGTACTTCTGCTAAATGGATGGTGATCATTTACTCCTGCTAATTATTTAATTAGAAGTTGCAACGACTTACTGTAGATTTTTTTTTTGTTGATAAATTGCTTTATAAACTCTTTATCTCATATGTCACGATTTGGTCTAGATTTCTGTGTCATTGAAAACATTTAGTAAAGCTTTGAAAACTGGGAAAAAAGATCAGTCAACATGCTGTTAAGAGCTGCGTGTCACCTGGCAGCGCATTCGGTGCAGGAAATGTTACAGTTGGCTCAGAAAAGTGAAAACAGCCGACAGCGCGGCTCACTGACTTTCTGATTTTGTCTTCACTCTGGTCCTATTGTCCCTGCAGACGCAACTCGGGCCATTCTTACAGCATTTGTACAGCAAAACAATCACTGCAAACCTCCTGTCCTTCAGCATGTGGCCAACACACACACACACACACACACCTTTTTTTAGTTCAATAACAGCAGTAAAAAGAGGAGCCAGCAGGCTGAGAGATGGCTTTCAAATGAAGTGGTCTTTTTTTTGCTCAAACAGCTTCTTGACATTTGAATGCAGTGTGGACGATGCTGCACTTTTTAGTGAGCGTGTTCACGTCATGTGTGTCCTTACCGGACATATTGCTTTGAAAGCATGAAATGTTTAATTGCACTTTATTGGCTGATGTCTTGATTGAGAAGAGCTGATCAGTGCTTGATGAAATGTCATGCAAGGAGGTCACTAACTCTACAAGTACAAAGAAAACCCCCTCAAACTATGGCCTATTCTGGGTCTGAAAATACACATGTACAAAAACATAATAGTTATGCAACATTCAGCACAATCTAAAACTAGCCTCTGAAACTTTGGCTATTTTTGTTCTTTTTGAAAGCACTGTATTAAATAATCATTGCTCACTCAGGAAACACATTCTTGTCATATTGCATGTGTGTGTGATGGTCTGTCATCATTCTTTTGTAACTGCTCCCCTTCTTTGCTCTTTACCCTTCAGCCCATTTAGGTGTGAAAGAACATCAGTGACACTCACAATGGAAAAGCTCTCTGAAAGCCACGAGTATGAATAATCACTGAGGTACCCCTAATCCATTTTTTAAAAAGGGGAAAATTATTGCAACTGTACCTGCTCAGTATGCGGCAGATGATTCTGGGTCGACGAAAGCCCCCCTGTTTCACACTAGTGCTTCAGCAAGCATTAGGGGATCACTCTGCACACTCTGTCACCATGACGACGCCAGTTCCATGTCCGAGTGGGTGTACACACTTCATTTAGTAATCCTTAGCGACCAACATGGGAACAGCTGTGTGCATGCTGAGAGGGTCTAGGCTTGCAATCATCAGAAAATATACATAATTTTTAGAAATGCGGTTACTCTTATGTGTCTGATAGAATTATGTTTTGAGTGAAAATGTCTGTTAATTCTATACAGATCTCACAGTTAAACTGGGAATAATTTGATCTTGACCTAAACTGGCTAATTGAATACCAGTCCTCTATCTGTGGTGCTGGTTTGCAATAAAAATGTAACATTAGCAGAGGGTAATTTAGACCTGACAGTTTTCTTTGAGTGAGGAGGTTCGGCCAAACTTTTCAGCCAGTACTTCATGTTATAGGTCAAAACTACAGACACATTTTATTGTTTTGAAATCTGTTACAATCGAACCATTATGATGGCATTTTACCTTAAGCAATAAAATGTTTGTAGGTAGATCCTCACCTGCTTATAATCACATGTTTTACATAGAATCATCAGAAGAGCTGGCATAAAAAAATGTTGGCATAAAACCTGGAATATTTAATTGGGTTTGAAATGAGGGTCAGATGATAAACTAACTTACAGGAATGTTTCTTTTCTCAATGTGCTTCATGCTAAAATTTTAATTTGAGTTTCATTAATCAGTGTACAGACGTAAAATATTTCAAACAGTACATAGAAGTAAATTTCCTCTGTGTCCATCATCTTTAAACTACTGTTTACATGATCCTTTTCTACTTTGTCGTTCTTTGTTCTGTTTTTTTTAAAAGGAGCATAAAACAAAAAATCGATATGAATGGCATGCAGTCAAGAGATTTCAGTCATTGTTTTCTTACTTTATTGATCGTTTTTCTCCAATTTGCTCTGAAGTATTACACTATTGTAAAGGTTTTTTTATAATACAAGGAGACAAGCAGTTGTTGAACAACATCAAGTACCTTTCATATTAAAGAAATTCAATTGTTTCACACAACAGACAGCTGTGTTCTCTCTTCAGAGCCAAGTTTCTCAGTACAACAACATTCTGTCTGATGTTTTATGGAAAGGAAATTAAATCAAAACCAAATCAATATGTATAATCACAAAATTACTACATAAGGGATGTTTTTGTTGTTGTTGTGTTCAGTCTTTTAAACAGTATAAGCAGATTCTGTTTTTTAATCTTTTATATTACTTCTGTAATATAGTCACTAGCACCAATTGAAGAATTTCGAAACGTGATTTTATTTGCACTGCTGAGTCAAACAAGCAAGACAGCAGTTCATTTACTAAGCAAAATCTTCTTTAAACATTAAAGTGACTAGCCTATATAAAGTTGTTTTTAGTAAAATTTGCAAGGACATTAAGTCTTTGTGCTTTTTGTGATTAGTCTTTTTTATGTTGAGTGTGGGGTGGCTGTATGAAACACAATGCAGCTTGATTATCTCTTGTTGTCAAAATATAATAGAACTAAGTTTATCTCACAGAAATAACAATGTTCGTATTTTACCAGAGTTTGGATTATTGGAAAGCATATGGAAGTATGGTAAATGTACTTACAGCCTTTTGCAGTGTTTCATTCTAGAATAGTTCCACAGCCACGTGTGCAGCGACAAGTCCAAATAAAAGATTAATTGGGTTGTGAAGTGCTTGTCCCTCTCAGAAATAGCACAGTACTTCACTTCTAAATGAAGTCTAGATATTTCATAAGATTCTTTAGTTGCTGAGAAAGTGGTGTCTTTGAAGTGAGCATGTCCCCTGGTAGTTACTCCTCAGCTCTGGGAGAGCTGAGGAATATTTCAGTAGGATGTCTAAGATGTTCTCACACATTCTCTCTGGTTGGTGTATTAAGGGGGTCATTCCATGTCCAGTCTGTTCCAACCAGGCTGAAAAGCACTTTCCACAGGGTATGTCTATTTGGATTTTTACAAACTATGTATTTTATATTACTCCCGATTTTAAGAGTTTTTACAGTTGAAAATGTTACGAGTATTACAGATTTCAAACTAAAATTTCCCTGGACAATTCAGCTGCTCCATACAAAGAACACAATTACTGGGAAATGTTTGCAGTAGAAATTTTTTTATCCCAACACAATTATAATGTATATTCCAGAATGTAAAATTGTTTTGAAGAGTATTTGGAGATTGAGCTTCTGGATGAATGAAATAAAAAACCTTCAACTTTGATGAAAGTTTGCAAATGCTTTTTATTAAATACAGACATCGCAGCATATATATCTAAAAACTGCTCTCTCACCCACCCCTCATACTCCTGGGTGGGGTGGGTGGCTCAAGTTCGAGTCCTCTACCAGAGGGCTAGGCGCTTGAGATGTCTTCGTAATATTTTAGCTGTTCCTAGGACTGTGCTCTTCTGAACTGAGTTGTCTGATGTTTCTGTTGGAGCCACTTCTCCAATGTGGCGGTTACTGCCCCGAGTGCTCCGATGACCACGAGCCCTAAAGTTGCCTTCACCTTCCAGGCTCTTTCTAGTTTTTCACTGAGCAACTTGGTATTTCTCCCAGTTTCTCATGTTCTTTTTTCCTGATCTTTTCATCATTTGGGATAGCCACATCGATCACAATGGCTGTCCGCTGCTGCTTATCAATGATTATAATGTCCGGTTGGTTGGCCTGTTTGTCTGTTTGTGTCTAGAAGTCCTACAGCATCTTAACTCTGTCATTCTCTACCAACTTGGGATTCTTCTGTTCCTCTGTTACATTCCCTCTTGTTTACAAAGTAAAATGTGTCTTTCACCTTACATGGAAAAAAGGTGCATAAATATTTATTTGATTTGAAGGTGACAAGGAAACAAGTGCAGATTTCCAAACTGGCGAGATAAGAAGTGTTTAAATTTTCATGAATTCACCAGTAGTCTTGTTTTTGGCACTAGCCTACATGCTAATTGGCATATTGCTGGGGGTTTTATGTATCCATGAAGTCCATGAAATATGCAGGGAAAACAAGTTACCACTTGTCCCGGTATAACAATGTTATGCCAATTTTCTATCCTCTTTTGTGAGAAAATGATCGTGAATCAGACGCCTCCTTTCCTCTTACAACCCATCTTCAGTTTTAAATGGAATCTCCCAAACACTTTCTAAAATTTAACAGGACTGGAAAAGTCACTAAAATAGATTTCTTCTTGTATTTTATCCTCCTCGCTTAAAAATGTAAGTTAAACATCAAAGTTTTGTTAAAAAATATTATGTAGGAGCCTTTTAAAACACAGTTTGCCAAGTTCATGTTGCATACCTTTTTAGTTTTCTACATCATTTAATGTTGTAGCAACTAAAGAAATCACAGTTATTCAATAAAATGAAAAAATAAGGGTTTAATGCAGTATGAGTCAGTATTACCTGGATTAGACTGAATGCTGTTTTAGTTTTTATTACATTTTAATTTGTGAATAAAAACACAATTATTTCAAGTTGAAGGTACATTGGGATTGTAATATTCTCATTACATCTCATCCCATCCAGTGGTTCAGGAGATATTTTGCTAATACAGCAGACAAAGGTGTGAGCTTTCATGTGACATTTTCTTATTCACAAAGACAAAGTTGGATTTGTTTTGTTGTTAAAGCCAGTTAGTTTTTGTAAACATCTGGGCTGTACTTCTTTTGTTATTCTTTGTGGATGATGAAAAATGACTTATTGTAAACTAATGTTGGCCTGTCCTGTCTAACAGTGAGAAGGCTTTAGGCAATCAAGATTATGTTTTTGTCAAATCAGTCCTTTCATCGTCTTATTTTCCTGTCATCACTTATGATTTATGTGAGAAGAAGTTGTGTAAGTCTGATCAGGCCGGATGAGGAGAGCAGTGACTGACAGAACAGTATGAAGGAGAGGAGAGTGCACGGAGAGGGATGAATATTTGAGTAGATGTCATAAAAGAATCTTGTAATTGATTTTCTATCTAAGCCTCTATTTCATTTGCTGAATTAATGCCTACTTTTCAGACTGCGAGTCTCTCACATCATCATGATGAGTCATTATCTCATTGTGAGGACAAACTTTATTATACAATGATGATTTCACAGATTTTAAGACTTCGGGCTAAACCACTCAGCTAAATGATGCGTATTTGAATATTTTACTGCATTGTTTGTCACTTGAAATGGTTCCAGCTATTTACCCCCACATAATGTTGGCTCTGTTTTAATGAAACATTCTGTGCTTCTCTTCCTCCAACAGATGTGATCCACACCGTGGGCCCGGTGGCCAGAGGTCATGTAGGTCCTACAGTGAAGAACGATCTTACCTCATGCTACCAAAACTCACTGAATCTGTTAAAGGAGCATGAACTGAAGTCTGTGGTGAGTATGGCACAATTTGTCTGGTAACAAGAAAACTTTTTTTCTATGCAAAGAAAATGTTTTCGAAATTTGGAAAAGGAACAGCATCAGAAGGATTTAGTATCTTTTATTTTAGATACAGTTCTGAAAAGCCTTAATCTTCTTTGTGTAAACAAAGGCAAAAAAACAAAACAACAGAATGGTAATTCATTGTCAAACGAAAGCTTTTCATGTCGACTACTTTGGCAGGGCATTTGGCATTTGTTCAAATAATTCATAAGCCTTTGTATAAACCAATCTTTATTGTGACATTGAAAGGCTCTGATGCTTTTCTTTTTGTTTGCGAAACAACCATTCTACTTTTCAAATTTTCCAAAAGCTTTACTTAGGTTAGTTAATTTTTTTTTTATAAATGCTCATACTGTATTCATGCATAGGCATTCCCCACCTCTTCTAAAGGACAAATAAAGGAATTTTAAAACACAATGTAGTGAATGTCTCTCACCCATAAGAGGCTGGACAATGACCAAATGGACAATGACCCATCGAATTTAAATATATTAGTATTACCCCAAAAATCCTTTTTCAACAAACTGCCCTACAGCAACATCAGAGGCCAATCAAAGTACTTACCTACAGAGAGGCATATGTCACTGTGAGTTTCATTAAAGATGATTGTGACAAACCCCTGCTCTGCTGATGACTTATTGTGAGAGCAACAGACTCCTCTAGAGAAACCTCTCTGAAGCAATTAAATGAACTGTGAAGCCAAATGTCTGAAGTAGCTGTGCTGTTTAGAACCAATGTCAAAATCAGCAGTCTGGCTACTGATCATGAAACTTTCCTGATGCCAGTTGCATCTCCTAAAATATTATGAGCAACAATCATAAAAAGATGAATAAACAATATAAACAATTTTGTGCTCGGATTAACAGGCATAGGCATCGCCTACTGTAAGGGCCCTGTCTACATGCATTTTGTGAAAAAGAAAAAAAAACTCTTTAGGCGTCACTTTTGGCATTTTGTGTGGAAAACCTATTTGCAGCCTTTGGAAAATGACACCATAGTCCCACCTCCCGCCCATGACAGACATAACAACAATAATGACAGATTCCATGCTTGCATTTGGATTTCTGATGCCAGTTGCTCAACTACAGCAAAACTGTTCCCCTAAATTACATCAATGAAAAGACAAGGCTGATGAAGCAGTGTTTATAAGGAAAAGGACCATTTTGGAAATCAGCATTCCCATGTGGATAAGGACTAAAGTCTTTTCAGGCTTTATTTTAGAAACCCTAAAGCAGGTTATGTGCTTTCCTAACACAGTCCATGGTGTTAATCAGTGAAGGCCTATTGTTTGCTTTATTTGTCCAATAGTCTGTTTATTTTATTATGCTGTATTCTTGTCTGTAGGCTGGATTTTGTCTAATGTATTTATACAGCTGTTCTCTGTTGAGCTGTGAAAACAATGATGTTATGTGACTGACTGGCCTTGTTTGATGAGCTTAATCGGTAGGTCATCTTAGCCACAATTAATTTTATTTCTCCTTGCTGTACAAATTTTGCCAAAACCTGCCACCACATCCCGACCATATTCAAAAGAGGTTTCAAGAGCTCTTGGTAAATCTTACTTGCAGCTTTTCTTTTGCAGCACAGTAAGTCAAATCTTTGTTCAGCTGATCAGCACAATTTGACTAATCCAAAAGGGTCCATGAGCTTAGCTGTGTGATAGAAAGAATCAGTACCCCTGAAGTCAGGCACCTTGCTAACTTTGTCTTCAAAGTGAGCAGAAAAGTGGGGGCTACAACTGGGAATCATATATGTCTGCCTCCCTAATGGGGATTCAGGGGATTAAAAGAGAAATAGAAGTTGAAACAAAGCCAAACACAAAGTAAACTCGAGCATGAAAGATTTAAAAAAAGAGAAGTGTTTGGTGGTTAATCCCTGATTCTTGGAGCTCAAAGCCATCCTTCAGGCAACAAAACATTATAGCTGCCGATATCAAAATCTTTTTTCTTCATGCCGTGTATCAGAAGAGTTTACAGGGGATGCTACTGAATTCTCACAACTAAAAATGTGATTTCTTTACCTTCGAGCGGCACACTTTGTTAGAGGGAGCTTTTACTATTATCCCCAGAAGTTGGATAGAATGGCTTTTCTCTGTGTCTTGATGTTGAACTGATTTACAGTTCTAATGGGACTGAAGAGGAGAATTTCATTTTATGCTCGTCCCTTCATTGTATTTCCTGGCAGAGGTTTGTGGTTGTTTCTCACTGTTTGGACTTTTTAATTTAATTTTAGTTTAGAGTTCCTTTTGAAATATTTGCAAAACAATTTAAATGGTCAAATCAAACAACATTATATTAATTATTAAATGTACATTATTCAATGTTCTGAAACTTATTTTACTGTAGCTTGTTTGTTTTTCTTCAGGAGCCTTAGAATACAAAAGTCTTGGCAATAATAGTTAGTTAATGCATATTTCTTTCAGGCTTTTTTTACAACACATTTGTTTAAATTTTGTCTTGAGGACTGTAAATATTCTGTTGAGTTTGATGCATTATCTGTGAGCTGGTTATATTCTCCGTACGAGGCATAATGGACTTGTCAAGCACTGAAGGGGATTTTGTGGGCAGTGGCAAAAGAAAATACCAAATCCATTCAGTCTTCATAAAGTGTCAAAAAGAGAATTTCACCAGCAGATAGAGAACTCTGCAGTACTAAACCAATCGTTTCCAGGGATATTTCAGAATGTCAGTGGTCCGGTTGATAGCAATACTGAAACCACACGTTAAAACGAAAACCATTCTGATATCCAATTGACCCTGAACAGCAACAAGCAGTGTGCCTGAGTAAAAATATACTGATTTTGTTCTTTCTTTATGTTACACGGGGTTGGTATGATCTAGGCTTCTAAGCATAGAGGGACACAGAAACAAACAAACAAAAAACTTTGAAAAAGCATTTGACTGATGCAAAAACAGGGAAGAAATATTGTGATGGACAAAAACTCTAGAGGCGATGTGAAAATATGACTGACATATTGTGGCATCCTATTTATTTTTATGTCTGACAATATCTGACAAACAAATATAACCTTGATGTACAAAAGCCTTAAAACAGAGTGAAGGTATAAAAGTTTGCGTTGTTCCAGACAGCGTTCAGCTTCAATGCCAGGGTTAAACAGCAGGGATCTTGGCTCAGGCTGCCTGTAATTTTTCACAAGTCAGAAAGTTTTAAACCCGTCTCCACTGGGAGTAAAATATTTTCTGATGTTCAGCAATAATACCAATCTTTACTGAGCCTAAATCGGTCTGTATCTTATTTCAGGATTCCTGTAATTGTCCTTCACTGCACCAGTTAAAAACAGAAGTAATAAAGAAGAACCTTATCTGTAGCACAATATTTAACTTGTTGCACATTTTGAAACAAGGTTAAAATTGAAATCTGGTGCTCAGATTATGCGTTGTGAATAACTCTGTTATTACCACAAAAAAATTTAGCTTTATATTTGTGAAGCTGACTCAGTTATTGCTAATTTTCTCTTTGCTAATATCCATTAGCTGTGGTGGCCATCTTGAATTGGATTGACTTTGCTGTAGATGTACATCCAATGAATATCTCCTCAGTGATTGATTTTTTAAATTCTTTCCAATATTTTTTAGTTATTTTACTAACAAACAGTTGACTCAACATACAAAATGGTCAGACTTTAAACAAAGATCTTGTACAATCTGCCAGCACAGCTTGGTGAACACAAACACATTCATACCAACACAGGTAAAAAAAAAAAAAAAACAACAACACACTTTTGTTCTTTCAGCAGTGTGTGCTCAAACAAATGGACTTAATAATGTCAGACAACTGGATGATCTTATGTGTGTTTTTTTCCAAACATCATCTATTCTGTGAGGTGAGCTTGTGTTTTAGGGCCGATGTTCATACTTGTCTTTCACATCTACAGTATTTTCCAGAGTTTGAATATCATTTTCTTTGCTTGTTTTTTTCTTCTTCTTCTCTGCCTACTACATGTTTATGCTTTATCAGGGTTTTTACAGCTGAAAGAGCAGCAGTCTGTCACAGCTCCCTGGGCTCAGACTGACCGCAGCCCACAGTCAGAGTTACCGGCTGGGCTCTGCAACATTACACAGGGGGGAATCCATCGGAGCCGTGCAGGCTGAGAGTAGACCTTCAGCTTTGAGCTCATGAGTAGCATATTGTGAAACAGCCCCCTCCTCTGCTTGATGCTTGTTACAATAAAATATGCTGTTTACCTTCATTTCTAGCTCAGGTAAAGATCCAGAGAAAATGTGGTGAGAAACGTGGATTTTTATCTGATGCAAATGTGTGAATTGAGATAGGAACGGTATTTTGCCAGTCAATATACCTGAAGAGGCTTTAGCAACCTGTCAATATTTGTTTGGGCCGACATATTAAACAGGGCTAATCATGGTTACTTGGAAAAATATAGCATACTGTGATATTATGGTGTGTTTGGAAGACTTCACTTCTTAGTGGTAGGGTGTTAATGCATACATTTGTAGATGACAACAAGCTGCAAAAGATTTTCTGACTTGCCCGTCTTTAAATATGCAACCCCTAAGGACTAAGTCTGTGTTTGGTGTATATATGTACATGCAGACCCCTGGGGACCCTTTCTCCAAAAAGTCAGTAGAGCCATTGCAGAACTTGAATCCAATGGGACAGTTAGTATGGATCTGCTGCTTTGGTTAGTCACGGAAGATTGCTCAGATTCTTCCCTGGAAGCGAGCCTGCATCTGTCACAACATAAAAAGAAACCGGATATGTGGCTGGGACACCATCTGCTAGTAATTCATCCCTATGAAATATTTTACTTCAGAGATCGTATTAAACACCTCTTATATTTTAAACTTTAGTATATACAAATACTTGTTTTCCCTAAAGCATCAAAATTCTTAGATTTTTTTTTATTACAATTTTACAGAAATTCTCACAGTAATGTACAACAGGCAATTGTTGACTTGTCAACTTTTTTTTTAACCTGTTTTGACTTTGACAAGCTGTAATTAAGTGTTTTCTGGACGTTTTTGTCATTAGGGTATTTCTGGCAGCGGGTTTGGGTTGGCAGCTGCCACCGTGGACCGTGACGGGGTCGCAGACTGTATTTAGTGGCCTCCTGTCTGACTCCCAGGCGGCCCTGGAAGTGTTTTGTAGTCATAACACACTGGCTTCGAAGAGATCCAGCAGGGAAGCCACAAATTGCCTGTTGAGGAAAAAAAAACCTGAAAGACAAGTGGATTGCACATGAATGGTGTAGAATGATAGGATTAGCTACCCTTCTCTGTAGGCTCATTCCAAGGCTGCTAGGAGCATTAGCTTTCATTCATATTGCCCGACTGTGATCCCAGAATGCCTTCCCAAATACAATATCATAATGTGTCACAAATCAGCATGCACATTCTGTTTGAAGATGATAGCTGATAGACCCAACTAAATAATGTTTGACATGAAAGGGACAAACAAAAGCTGTATCAAAGGGATTGGGGAAGGTGCCCCAAGGTGTCTTTGAAATAAGGATACTTTGGGCCTGTTGAATGTAACCTTGTCAAAAATCCTCTTTTAGCTTTTTTAAAGTTTCCCTTCTGTTCTCCAAAACAGTCTGGTGTAAATAACTTTTACTGTACCATCCCTATTCATGTATATCAGTTCTACCATTTAACATTGCGTTTCTTTTTGCTGCTGTTTTTTTCAGTAAGTGCACTCTCCTATATGTTTAAACCCATTCTGCAGGTTTTGTTCCCCCATTTGTTTCCATTTGGTGTGCTAACTCCTTCAGTGATTCATTACATTCTTTTCGTGTACTCACAAACAGATCACAAACACACTTTCCTCCCTTTGGCGAAGTATTATCCAGGTGTGCAAGCAGCTCCAGGTCCTATTATGTAATGACTGGCAGAAGTAGGGGAATATGATTGTGTACATATTTGGGTTGTTAGCACAGCAAACTAATCTGTGTCTTCAGTTGGGATAGGAAATTAAGAGACCTACTGCTGATCTGCTTGCACAATGTTGCAGACTTTTGTTTGACTTTACCTTGGTACTTGGCTTTTGCCATTGTGGTCAGGGATATTTATGTACACACAATATTTTACCCATACTCAATTTTGTCTATTAAGGCTCAACATTTGTACTTTTTTTTTTTCATTCTTGATGTTAAAAAGTGTATAATATTGAAAAAAAAACAGAGAAGAACTGATGCATCTTAACAGACAGCATGATGGTAAAGTTAGCATGTTTCAAAACAGCATTCCTGACAATCTAAGTCTCTAAAAACATAAATAGGACACAACTCGCAAACAGTTTTGAGAATAACTTTTACAGTATGAAGTTGCTACCAAGATGGTGTTGTTTATTAACTATGATTCATAAAACTGTTAAAGAAATTATGAGAAAAACTTCTGACTCTTGAAAAAGATTGGAAATAATTACTGATGGTCAAATATCTGGCCTTCATGCAGTAGTTTTTAAAACCAAAGGAAACATAATGTGGGGCATTTGCTGTAAAACCGTCTTACACTGTCATTCTTCAACCAAGTACTACGTGTGATAATAAAACAGCCTCTGTCAGTAGACCCCTGTTTGTCGCCTGCTCCTGTAAACCTGCATGCATCAACAAAGGTTAATTAGACTGAAGCTTTTTAAAGGTCACACAGCCATTTAAATTAGTCATTTCTGTTTGTCTGATCCAAATCATTGGCAACACTGGGCCAATTAGATCCAATTATACTCATAGTGGTTGTGGTAGTCTGCCACCAAGTCTGAATTAATGACCACTGGAACCCCAATTACCTCAGCGACCTAAATCAGAAAGAGGCAACCACGGCTGCCTGAGATACTTGAGGTTTAAGTAAAGGGAACAGTCTGACTACATCATTCTTTACTTAACTTTCCCTTCATTTCAGAAAACCTGCAGAGGTTCATGTAAGGTCAAATGTCTGGATATGCAAAATATGACATTTTTGTAGGTCTTGAGTGGGGTAATCACTGTTGATGGGGCCTGATGAGGTAATCTCCAGCGTGAATGGATGTGAACATGCCACCATCTTGATTAGGAGGCCCACAGCAATCATCAAAAAGAGCAAAGTCTACCTCCTAGAAAGGCTCCTCCACCTGGATGTTCAATGAGGGAGATAACAGGAAGTTCTGTTTTATGTTAATATACACTGACAATAATAAAGGCTCTTCAAATAAGTTAAGCACTAAAGCATAGTCAAGAATTATGAGACTCACGCAGCACTCAAGCTAGTTTCACTCCATCTTTTCCTCTGTTGCTGTACCTGGCTGTGAAGAGTCTCCTGCATATCTATGAGGCTCGTATCCTTCTGCGGTACCATCTGAGAATAGACACGACAGCTCGCACCCAGCTGAGGGACTGTCATAGGAAGTTGTTGATTAAACAGATGTTATTCCTGCCAGACGCCAGCAGAAAAGAACACCACAAAAAGCAGGCATTAATTGAACAGACCTGAAAGAGTGTAGGCAATGCAGAAAAACAAAAGCCTTTTCTGTCTATTTTTGTTTCTTTCTCACAGCAGGAATAAAAACGTGACACATTTTTACTGTTGGTTTTTCTTACAGATAACTTCAACAGTCAACAAGCTTTGGGATCCACCTGAGAGCAGAGTAGTTGGTGACAATTAATGCTAATTAGTAAAATGTTATTCAGCTAAAGTGCAGTGTTGGGATGAGACTGTTTAAACAAGGCAGATTTTCAAAGTAAGTCCCAAGTTGTTTGCCTGAGGGTCTGCTTTTGAATCTTATTGTTTCTGGCAAGAGAGAAACTTGAGAGTAGATGGTACATAGATGGTGGCTTTTTGTTAGCTTTGATGTTTCAATAACTAAACTACTATATACAGATAATTCAACAAAATGATCTAGTCCTTCATGAACGCCTGTTTTATTTTTCTTCTAGCAGGCTCCCATCAGTTTAGAGTCTGGCCCGAGTCTGGAAGTCTTGATGTCTCCTTATTTTTCCTCCTCCACCTAATAAATGCTTCTCCTCTGATCAAAGAAACTGAGCATTGAGGGAGGACATCAAATGCATTCTTGTATATGCAAATGATTTTCCTCTCATTGTCTGACAGTTACTCTTTAGGACTGTAAATCTTACCAGTCTCAGATAATATAACAGGTAGCTGTTCATTCGCAGGGAATGCAGCGAATTAGTTTTTGTTTACGTTGTTATAGTTAATTATCATGCAGGATCAGTCCAGACAGAAGCAATTGCGTTGTTTGAGCACGAATGCCTGTGTTGTTGTAGCCAGACTGAGCCATCCCATTTTCAGTCATCTCATTAGTAATGCAGTACTGTCCTTATGGTAACACCTCATGTTGCTCTGGATTGTTTAGTCATTCTTGTAGTTATGCTGAGATATTACAGGCAACTAATCTTTTATCAGAGGTCATTCTAAAGCATTATTGTGGATTAGTGACATGCTTACATGCATTAGTGACATGCTTGCATGCAGTATTTCAAATGAATTTCTCACAGATGGATATTAAACTGTTTATTGTGTTTATAATGATGAGAAATATAAATCTGTGTTTCTTTCCATGCATATTGTTAAAGTCACATCTGCGCCATGATTTTTGCATCTTTTTAAATTTAATTTAACCAGGTGAGACACTGTTTCTAAGAAACCTTTATTTTATTATTAACAATAATCATTAATCTGTCTGCACTCATCACAATCCCAGGGTCACTCCAGTATTGTTAGTTGGCCTCAATGTTCTTTTGTGCGGTGTTTTCATTTGTTGTTTTTCTAAAGCCAGGTGTTGAAGCCTCTGGCAACTTCTCCAAGCCCGTGCCCATGAAACTGGAATTTCCTGCTCTTTCACAGAATTCTATTTCAACAAGCTTGCACCCAATTATCCTTCTATCATAGTCTCGCTTTTACAGATGCGTTTGGTCGCAGTACAAGGTCTCACTATCTTGGTTTTATCCCAATGGGGAGCATTTGCTCTCACCACACAACACGTTTTCAAAAGAAGACAAAGTAGTATCACGGATTAAGATTATGGTTGTGTGTATTTTCTACACTTAAGTTGCCAAATGGGTATTACATTGCAAAGAATCAAGATGTCAGCAATAGTCCCCAAAAGTGATGCAATATTTTTGATAGCTGTCTTTTGACAGATTTGTTTTAGTCCAAATCCATTTCCAGTTGAGGAATTTGGTAGTAGTTGAGCTAAATATCTTAAATATTTTTGTGTGCGTACTGACAAAATTGGAGACCACAGCAAGCTTCTGACCTAGGGACAAAGACTTTACTTCCTCAGTACATGTTCTGTCTATAAAGTTGTGAGCATTTTGCAAGTAGTTTGTCTGTTGACCAAATTCATTTAGCATGGGATGTGCTTTTTCAGTGACCTTTAAGTAATTGACATGCTCTTACACCATCCATCTGATTTGTCATGCAGTGAAAAGCAATTTCACAACTAATGACATCACAGCGTAAAGAAGACACTCATACCACCCCTACACAGACGGGATAAAATATATTTGCTGGAGTCAGTGTTTTTCAGCAACTCATGCACTCAAACCTAATCAAATTCATTACATTTTAACACAGTTACATATTATATCAAAAAACCCAAAGACAAGTTTTCATTTGGATTTACAATCTTATCTTAACCATGTATTATAGAGAACTCCCTATTATAACCTCCCGCAGAACCATGTTAAAAAAAAAGAGCAAGTATCTTTAAATGAGAGAACTGGAAGAGGACCTAAACAAATGTAAAAGTATGACACTAAGTTATGGGATCAAAACCTGTAAAAGGAGAAATGTGCAAACTAACAGCAGTGAAGTAACATATGCATGCATTAAGGGAACAGAGCAGAGTAAGGAGAGGTGATCTGTGTATTATAGAACACCCCTGATGACTCAGGATCACACACAGCCCTCACTATAAGCACTCTTTTTTTAAAATGAGTTTTGGCCCATAATTGTAGAGGGTCTAACACCTAATTGTATCCTAGTTACTTCTATAAAAAAATGCCTGACTGTGCCATCTTTAATTGTAGTTGTATTTATCTCAGTACAACTCAAGTAAATCTGGAGTCTGAAAAGTAGCAGATAATATGGAAGGTTTATAAAATAAGATGAAGCTTTTGTCATTAAATGGAGAAAAATCTTAAATCCCCTTTCCTTGGTTTTATCAGGGATTCAGATACAAAAGGGCAGAAATCTAAACTCACCTTTTAACTCTAATCAGAAATCTCACTGCAGCACTTTAGATCCACTAGTTTTTGAAGAGATTTTTCGGACTATTTTCAGAATAAAGAGTTACAGAGGACCAGCCAAGTAGTAACAAATGCATGGACTAGTTTCTAACCTTCACTCTGGGACCAGTGTTATTAATTTTTACAATATAGCGCAGGTGCAAAAGGAAAGTCCTATACATTTGCTTTATGTGCAAGTTAATACTCATCCTGGTTCTTCACTAGGTACTGGAGTGGCTGGACAGTTGGTTCCCTTTCGGGATTTTCTTTAAAAAAACAACAAAGCTTTGTACCTGCAGGCGGAGATGTACTGTCTGTCTACTACCGGCAGACATGTCAGTGTTTGTCTTCTGCATATTTTTCCAATCGCAGTGTCATTACCCTGCACATATATCTGATTTATTGCCATAATTATCTCCCAAGGTCACAGCTAACGAGGGCTGATGTGTGTGTCTGGCCTGAGCTGATTGACTCACACTGTTAAACTGGCTCAATTTAGTCCTATTCAGCAATTCAAGAGGCAAGCTAGCACCTTGCACAGGGTTAAAAGAACTTTAGTGGGTTGAAGAGTGCTGTTACTCATTTCTATACCTGGAGATAGCCACTAAATATATTTTAATTGCAATAGATGTCTGATTAAATGTTTTGCTCCTTTTAGCATTTAGACAGCATTTTGTTACCTTTAACTAGTGTTGTGCTTCTCTTAGCTTTTATTTAGTGTTTTGCTCCGTGTAAATTTTTGATTTTGGCATATTTTAAAGCAACTTTTACCAACCAAAATTTTCACCAAGTTTTTGCATAAATTTATTTGCATTTGTAGTTATTTTCTAGGTTTTTACTTCTGAGATATAGTGTGCATCATCTGAGAATGAGAGTTGTGATCCTAAATGTGCAGCCAGTCCCTGAGTCACACCCCCACATTCTACAGTCTTTCCCCTCCAAGTTATTTAAAAAATTTTACGACATGTTAGCATTAAATCAATACGAAGGAGGCCAAGTGAAGCAATCATTCCAGGAAGTAATTTAGAAGATTAAGCATTTATTTCATTGTCAACCAGTAACATTAATGAACAGTAATGCAACTGTCAGAGCTAGAAAAGAGGTTTAAATTTAAATATTTTACTGTAACACTCAAACCACATCTTTTTTGTGTTTTGCATGGAGTTGAATCCAGAAACCCAAATATGTTATTTGGCATTCTACTGTATATCGTTAAAGAGATGCCTGTCGGAGAAATCAGAGCACTGAATCCTGTTTCATGCTTTGACTTTTTTTGCAAGCAGCCTGGAATTCCAGATAACCTCCAGATCTCACCCATCTTAATTTCAGATGTCACTTCCTTAAACCCATGCTTATGTCAACAAGCATGCAGGAAATAACATATGTTGTCCTGTCAATTAGTTTTAGCCCTCCAATTAGAAATAAAAAGTCTGAAAGCCTTAATTCATGACATCCAACCTATCGTCCTCAAAGCCTCCCCCCAGAAATGAATACAAGTCAATACAAAGTCCTAAGAGGGTGGGAAATCTGAACTTGTGTGTGCAGTGTTTGTTCTGCTGGTTGCACACAACTGAAATATTTTTTTATGTAGCTTATTGAAAACAGAGCACACCAATCAACAGAGATTTTGAGAGAGCAATTCATCTGATAATTTCCCAGACAGGAAGTTTTCCTTTTATCTGGACTCGGCACAGTGGAGTCATTAGGAAATCAAAAGAATGAGTGCACTTCTCCCACACACCCACCCCGCCACCCCCCACAGCTCGGTGAGTCAGTGAAAAGCCATTATTGGAAATAAGTATACACAGCAGATTACTTTGCTCAATGAAGACCATCCTAACTTCAGATTTCAACAATAAGGCATTATTGTTGTCTTACCTGAGCACAGTTCTGCAAAAAATATGTGGATTTTCCAGAATCAGACTGACTCATAGGGAAGTGTTGCAGTTTGGCATAAAACTCTGTCAAACATAATGATGATGGTTTCTTACCTATGTGTTATAATCCATATAAAATGATAATTAGGTCAAGCAGAGATGTTTGGATTAAAAAACAATCTTGATAGGTAATTTATTGTAGCAAAATTCAAATGGCCCTTCTTTAAACTGATGCAGTGCATTTTTTTATATATATATTATTTTTTTTGCTTCCAAAACATGTGATGTATTTGGTGCAAAAAAATGGTTTTCCAGTTTTAGCAGCTAATTAAATCTTTATCAATATTCATGATGAACTCCACATTTAGAAAACTGTAATTAGCTACGTTATCCTCTGGCCATTTGTGAAGTTATCCATAAAGTTCAATTCAAACCACAGCCATAAATTTATTAGTGGACCAAACAGTAAACAGTCGTATATGAGGTGACACGGGACTCATTCTGGATGCTAACAGCGTGTGACAGGACCAGTTTAAATCTGCACTTAGTCGGTAAGAAACACAGAAAAGACTGGGTGGATGGTGTCATAAATTCATGGAAACCACCTGGCGATTCCTTCAGTAACCCTCCGGTTTCCTCTCAGCCAGCTGCTCCCCATAATTCCAATCAATCTGCAGTGCATTGCTGAAATTCACCATGACCTTGAGTGGCAGGTCCCTCTCTCTGTCATTGTGGGCGCTGGTGAGTTTTAGTTCCCCTTCATACTTCCCCATTTCAAGATCCACCTGTGCCCAGACAGACATAGCATCACGTTCCTAAACTGCTTTTACCATCACAAATTCAATAGCAGGCCCCAAACAGCTCTGTTACTGCCACACAATGATTTTTAATATAATATTTAGAGGTTAATGGCATGAAGGAAAGAGAAAGAGAAATCTGTTGTGTGTCTGGTCTGTGATTTATCGCATTTGTTGGGAAATGAGCTCTGATCATTTCAGAGGTAATGACAGCAGATGATAAATGGTTCAAATGTTTATACATTTTATTTCAGACAGCAGCCTACAGGTGCATTTCAATTTAGTGCCTAATGTTTTTCCAGGTATTTGGTATGCATGCGTGTTTGGGGATTTGTTGTTCTGCTTGGTGGACTGGAGTCATGCGTTGTCTGGGCCAGGTCATGATGGCAGTGTGGCTGCCTTTCTTGGCCCCAGTGTGACGGCGCTGTCTCCACATGAAGGTGACCTTCTCTCTGTGGATCCTCCACACCGCCCAGCTTGGCTGTCAGGTCTTACAGGCGACATGGTCTATTAAGCACCTTAATGATGACCACTGCTTAATGCACCAACGCAGAGCATCCTCCCTTCCTCCACACTTGTTCATGTTTTTAATATTACATAAATGCTTTTACATTTTCCTGCAGCGTTACTTAAGAGAAACATAAATACCAGCTACAATTCAAAAGGAGATTTTGATTAGCCTCTGTGCTTAATTAAATAGAAACCTTTTGGGATTTAAATGTTTTTACATTGAGCTTTTTATATGTTTTTTAGTCTCAATAAACCCAAAATAACCACTTTTTTAAACCATTTTTATTGGCGCATGCTTTATGTTTATATCCCGAACTGAAGTGTAAAAGTGACAATGACAACAAGCCCTCAGAAGGTCTCCCACCAACAATTTTTTTTTCTTTGATCCCCATTATCCTTTTACCTGCCATAAATAAAAGTAGTTTTCTGTACGACACTGCACATTTATTAAGTGCTACCTTGAGGCTGGCAGGAAGACAAAACAGCAGCGCTCAAATGGTCGATGGGCTCTGTGTGTCTACGCTTTCAGAAGAAAGAAAATGTGACGACGAATCATAGATAAATTATCACTATTGATCTTGTCACTGAAATGTGCATATCCTCTTCAATTCAAAAGAGGGTGGATTAAGCAGCTTAAGAAACAAAGAAGCCACGACCACAGTGATGTTACAGCATATAAAATCTAAATAATTATACAATAAACCGACAATTGTTGCCTCAGTTTACTACACTGGATAATAGACCACAGTTGTTTTATTATGTCTGGAGCTATCTGATGAGGATTACTGTCGAAAAAGTTTACTGAGTCACAATAGTTGTCAAAATATGCCTTTTTCAATGTTTTTGATTGACCATTTTTGTTTATTTATGAAGCAATAACATATAAGCTGTATGAAATTGAGCAACATCAATCTACAGTTTGCATTTTGAACCACACATCAGTCTCAGCAAAATCTCTTGAAGTGAGTCATTATGCACTTATCAATAATTCAGCTTCACAACTAACCCTTTTTTAAAGATTGAGAATTTATAATGTCAAAAAAACAGCACTTTAAAGAAGTTCATGCTCAGCATGACGTCTACAGTTATATCTAAACTGAGAGTAAAATTAATACAAAATAAGCCGTCACTCCTCAGGTCCCTCCTGCCTTTAATCCTTTCAGCTCGGAGTCTGTGGCTGCACCATCATCAGAGCCCCCATCAAAGTGGGAGAGAACGGCCCCACAGGTCTGCACAGTGGGGGGCTGACCTCCTCAGAGCTCACTTTGTCCTTCGTCCAAAGTCCCTCTAAGAACTAAACATACTCTGTAAAAAAACCTAAATTTTTCTGTGTACCTAAACTGAGCTTTTGTTTAAATCAAGGCTCTTACTTTTTGGATATTCCCTGAGGCAAAAATCACTTCTATAGTCACTTCTGTAAAGACATTTCAGTCATCTCCTTTGTTCACGCAGCTGGAGTGAACACATTTTTGGAATCCTGTGTTTTTTTTTGTTGCCCAGCAGAGTGCATATTTTTGTATTTGTGCACACAGCACAGCAAGCTTCATTACTTAAAGAGCTCTAGACAAGTATGAACTGTAAATTGAAAAATAGTGTTTTCTCACGCTAATACGACACAGGCCTTAACCTCTCATCCTGCTACTGTTAATTAGCGTTGGTTGCTCCTACCTCAGGGCTAGTTGAGATTTATGGCTTTATGTTGTGGGGAGTTTTAAAGTGGACGTATACGCAGCCCGAGCCAGTGGTGGATAAACAGGTTTTTATTCTCAGAAGTCAAAACGCTATTATTCTTGTTGGTTATTTTACTGCATGGGTGAAATATATTTACAGTTTAGCAAAAAGACGCAAACAAGGTAAACCAATACTTTTCATTAAACTGATGAACAAAATAT
>JAVKLF010000073.1:16117891-16141541 GCA_034783495.1 Millerichthys robustus | reverse complement strand
CACACACACACACACACACACACACACACACACACACACACACACACACACACACACACACACGCACGCACGCACGCGCACACACACAGACGTTCAAGCCCAGAAGTTTTGTTTGTTTAAATCAGAAATCACACACGCCGTGGATTTACCAGCCTTCTCCATCATAAAAATTGAGCTTTTCGTTCTAAACTGAAGAGCTCTTGGCACAGCCGCTAACAGCAGCATACTTCTAAATACAACTTGACAGGGTCAGTGTGGAAAAACTAACTGCCGAGCTCCGTTTTGGCAGGCAGAAATTTTGACATATGGGTGTTTTTCATTGATACATCTCTAAGCTTTTTTGTTCTGTATTCATCCAGTTGTGTGAGCTGCTAGCAGAATAGTTTTCTTTTTTCGTTTCATTTTTTTATTTTATTAATGTTGTGGCCACGCCTTTTGATGAATGCACGAACCGAGGCACAAATTCAGCTGCTTTCGAGGACAAATAGGACCTTTAAAAAAAATCCTTTCTCTTTACTGTTTATTAATGCACTAAAAAAGATGAATGTGAAATGGGGAAGTGTACGGCGAGGCCTATGCATCATAATGTTTTAGCTCACAGACGTTAAGAATAATGAAACTATTTTCAGCTATAAAGCCATTCTTGAGTAATATGTCTGCTGCAAAGTGCTACAAAGCAAGAACTATTACAAGGTGGTTACCTTTTTTTAATCATTTTGGAAAAGGCATCCATAAATATGTGTACGTTTTTAGTCTGCAGCTCATAAAATATTCATGTTCAAGATTTTTCTTTGTTTGTGTATTATGTCTTTTTTATATAGATATAGTTGCTTGGATAATGGATAAAGTTTCTGCAAATGTTACAAATCTGGCCTAATCATTCTCTGTGATGCATTTAAAAGCTTCCTTCCTTAGCATGCCCTTGGTGTCAGTGAATCTGTGTGGAGTCACAGTGGGCAATCTGCATCAATGGGACCTGCCTAGTCTCCTATCTTACATCCTGAATGTATTGCATCAGAAAACATGCTGGAGAAAAGTTTGTGTTAGTTTGGGCTGTAGGCAACCGACAGAATCAGTCAGCCTTAAAAAATAAATTGCTGTTCTGGAGAATGTTTAGCAGCAGCTACTGTACATGAACCTATGAATTTCCATAAGTGTGATCTACCGTTTCCCTTTGGCAAAATAAGCAAGCCACAGCCGGTATGGATTTATTTCAATCATCCTAGATGAATTTTTACATGTCCACATATTTAACAGACTCATACAGCAGTAAAACGCCTTCAGCTAATCAGACTTTTAAAATACTGATGAAAGATAAAAAAAAGATAATGTAAACTGTCTGTGTATTGTACTGGGAGCTGGATTACTATTCACACTGTAGTTCTACATTAGCTTTGCAGGGATTTGTGGAAGACGTTCTGTAAATTGCTTCTCTTGGGAACAAGCAAGTGAAACAACGGAGGTAAACAGTCAGAATCCAAAGGTAAACAGTTCGTGTCCTGCAGTGACAATGCGGACTTGAAATATGCAGACACACAGTTGATAAGGTCTGAATTCCTCTGTTGCACATGTCATCAGTTTGTCAATGAAAACTTGTTACTGTTGGTGCGTTCTGCAGTAAATGGAGAATAAAAAGATGTGCATGCATTGTTTGTTTTACAGTTTTGTTGTGTTTTACTTAGTTTGTTTTTCTTTTCTTTTATGCAGGCCTTCCCGTGTATTTCCACTGGCATCTATGGTAAGTTTCGTTCATTTTTTACCATTTATTCTTCTCAGCCACTGAAAAAATGAAAGCTGTAACATTATGTTTTAGCCTGGTCACTGTGTCCATGTGTGTGTCTGCCAAAATATCTCATGAACCACTTAATGAGTTTTATTAAAACACACAGAAAAGTAATAATTGAATGTTTGTCTACAAATGATTACCTTTTCAAATCAGTCTATATCAAGATTCGGCCATAGCCAAAAGACCTTAAAAACACAAAACAGATTTAAGGCAAATATTGTTTTATAAACATTAAGCTAAAATTACATGTGGTAGTAGTTTGAGAGTGATCTACAACAAACACGAACTCTGAGCAGGGATCGTTTTAGATGAGCCTAATATAAAACTCTAGCACTAAAGAGGCGGGCGATAGCCTTTAAATTGATATTGTTCCTTGTTGTTACTTGTTATTTTTTTTATTTTCTCCCACGTTCTCTGCATTCGTCCTGCACACATCTTTTCAGCAGAGTCGGTACATATTTTGGACATCACATTACACTGTGAAAAATTCACATTAAATATAAAGATAGAGTTTTGTCAAAGGTTAACAAAATAAGCCCTGAACATTGCTTTTGCTGTCTCATGGGGCTGAGCTAAATGTGCTGCAAGGCATCGCTGGAAATAGTCATTCATTGCACCTAAACAAAGTCACTTGTTCAAAGTCATTCAAAACACATTAAACATAAACAAAATTAGGAGATTTCATTCCAAACCATGTTCAATGAAAACGAAAAGTGTTGGAACTGTGACTGTATTGAAAATTCTAATTTCCTTTGCTGTGGTTATTTTTTCAGCATATAATTTATGCCATGAATTGAATTAGAGTACGGCTCCAATAATCACAGCAGGTGCCAAATGTGTAAAGTATAATTAACATGCTAATTTTCATTGTCTTTAGCTGACAATTAGCAGCAAAGTAGTTCCATTAAAGAGTCACAACTCTGGTAAACTTGAGCACGATTTCAAATAAACAAACTGCTTTTTTCATGCAGCAATGTGTTTTGCTAAAAGGCCTTTGGAAGCCATGTTATCATAGTCACGCATCTATAGTTTTTAAAGCATTCGTATCTCAAAATAGCTGAAGTGTTTCTATTTCATTTTAGTCCAAAAAACCCCAAGAAGAATTAGGACATAAAACAATAAATTGTGGTTCTGAAAATAGTTCAAAAATGATTTTATTGAATACTCTAATATTAAATATACAATGAGAAGGAAATTGCTTCTGTACTAAGAAAAACAAAAAAGAATATCAGTTTGCTTCTACATGTAGTTGTATGAGTTGTTTTCTACTAAAATTGTTTGGGCTTTCTTTATATTTGCAGTGAAATGTTCTAAACTTTACTGGTGTTGTGCAGAGATTTTCTTTGTAATATCAACCTAATGTCTCCTGCAGCTTTTAGCGTGGGTGTGAGTTTATTTTTCACTACAACTTGTTTTTGGTCTAACAAGGTTTCTTAAAACATTGATGGTGTAAATGAACACAGTCACATCTGAGATAGTTTGAGCGTGCTTTTAAGTACCTGAGAGGGACATTTGTATGAAAGCAATTCAAGCTGTTTTGGAAACTGTAAATGAAGAATTATCAACCACAGGTTTTTCTATTTTTTTTTTCAAATCAAACAGCAGGCAGACACACGGTTTTGTCTAAGTAGGTTTCTTGGCTAACCAGTTGCAGCCCATTGGGAAGAACATTGTAATTAGAAAACTATTTTCTAATAACTCTTTTTTATTTTCTAATAACAGGCAAAAATCTGTAATAGAGAATTTTGGTTACATGTACTTTTTAGAGCTTGAGTCTTATGAAAAATCACAAAGTGCAAACGTTGGCACGCACTCATATTTCCTCAAGAAAGAATTTTAACAAGATTAACCCAAATACAATTTTCAGATTCAGAATGTCCAACACATCATTAATGTCCATTAAATGGCTGTAACTGTCATTTCTCAGAATTGCTAACAATTTAAGGAATGCTATATGTTGTTCATTTGTTGTTTTTTTGTTTGTTTGTTTGATTCCACTACTTGATTTGTAAGTATTTGTTCAAAGTAGGGGAAAAACAATAAAAAAAATGTCTCTTGGGGGCAACATAAGATCCTTCGTCCACAAACAAAGAGATCCTCTACATCTGCTTGAGATTGTTATTTTCTCTAAATAGTCATAATAAAGGGAAGCAATTTCCAAGCTAAGCCAGCACCCTTCTGCCTTTATTAAAGCTGCACCATAACTAACTGGCAGCTGTCACCAAGGGACACTGAATTACTAAACGCAAAGGAGCACTGATTACACAGCCTGACAGACTTTGGCAGTGCTCATTAAACCAGCTGAAAGTTCCCTGAATGTAAATAGCTACAAGATGTTCCAGGCAGCCATGCATCCCAATGCAGTCTTATATATACTTGTTAGTGGAGACCGGTAGAGAAAGTGTTTATAAATGACAGGATTTTTACACATTTATATTCTCTACTGTGGATAGAACAGTTTCTTCAAAGGATATATTCGAATCATTTTGAACACAGTTGTTTTCTTTCTACATCCTGGCTTTGCACACATCTAAAACAAAAAGTACTACTGAAGTATTATAATGTTTATGGTTGCTAGTTAATTATTTGATATTGCACAGATGCTAGTTTTAGTTCCAAAAGTAACATGAAATGTTCATTGTTTCTAATGATCAATAAAAGAGAATACCAAAGGATGGCTTTGATATTTGTGGGGTAAAGTATCTTTGTTGCTTTTTCAACACACAGAGCTTTGTAATGTGTGCAGGAAGAACAGGACAGTAGTTTGTACTGTATGCTGCTGCTGCTGCTGACGAGGCCACAACTTATTGCTGTTTATTGTGGTAGTGTGTGCTGCATCACCAGTGGGAGCCCCCCTCGCATCAAAGGGATTGTCTGTGCAGAGCCAAGCATGCAGTGGTGGGGAGGAATTAAACAGCCTGTTCAATAAATAAACAGCTTAGCGCTTCCCATAACTGCATCTCTACAGAACAATACAGCTGATTAAGACTAAAGATCTTCACATCTTCACACAGCAGAGGGCAAATAGAGGAGGGACTTGGGAAAGAACTGGGGTACACAGCAATACAGTGGTGTGGTGTTGTTCTCCGACTCCTCACTGTGCCCCCGGAGTCCTGCTATATTCTGAAAGAGGCCCTGCTCTCTTGTCAAGAGTTTTGACATTTAATGTACATTTTAGATAACCTTTAAGGTCAACTTCCATCTCGGCAATGTAAACAAAAGCTTTTTTAGAGTGCAAGTCACATCCTCTTCATCTCTTTCTCTGTGTGTGTTCTGTCTTATCTGCCTGTGAAGAATGCACAAAGCTATAGCTGTCCTTTTATAAATACGAGAGACAAGAAACAACTGATGTCCATGTGTTTGTCCCATTTATTCACTTGAAATGGGGCTGAAAAGAAAATCCTGTTTCCTCTACATTTTGACAGAGAGAAATTAGGAACAAGTTATCCAAGGCTATTGTGTGATGAGAGAAACCGAATTGTCAGGAAAGCTAATGCTAATTGACACTCTCTGTCACGCCTCCATATTCCAGAGGACTCAGTCTGCACTGACAGATGATGACAGAACAGGGAGGTTGGGTTGTAGTAAAGGAGCACAGGTTGTACCTTAGACGCTTGGAAAGAAAAATGAGGGCTCACACTGCGCTGACAGTCCAATCCCTCAGTCCGGCCCATTAGCCACAACAGAATTTCTGCACAGATAGTATGT
Source organism: Millerichthys robustus (assembly GCA_034783495.1). Classification (NCBI taxonomy): domain Eukaryota; kingdom Metazoa; phylum Chordata; class Actinopteri; order Cyprinodontiformes; family Rivulidae; genus Millerichthys; species Millerichthys robustus. Next base: position 16,136,047 of record JAVKLF010000073.1, on the reverse strand, counting down.
CGGAGGTACCACCCATAAACAAACTGGTGCCCACAGTGGGCCACGAGGTCACCCAGCATGATAGAGGTTATTAAGTGCTGCTTCTGTTTGTACATCAATCACAGCCATACAAGTCAGGTTTAAATGGATTATTCCTTCCAAGGAGAAGACACCTCTCAATGTCTCACAGCATAAGTACCAAGAGTCCAACTGCCTCAACTTACAGAGGTCATGTTTTCTTTCAGTACCCCTTTATTTGCTGTCCTCCCACTAATACATTTTCATGTCTCTGGTGGGGTTTTTGTCTGACACATTAGACTATTAGAAACCCAAGGATAACCACCTGCATAAAAATCCCATTTTAGGACGCACCATGGACAATTTGCCTTGTACAGATCACGTTTGACCTGGCACTGAAAGAACACTTTCTAGCAGTCTTGTAAACATATGTACAATTAAGAAGATGTCCGCTAAGATAAATCTTAGGCTGAAGCAGGGAATTCATTGATGGGATGGAAAAAGAAGGACACGAAGAATATGTCTACTGCTGATTTGACATATATCCTCACAGGCATGCATTTATAACACTATCAAAACAATCACAGGTGCTCTGCACAGCTATGCTGCCACTCTTCTTGCAACACATTTCCTTGTTTACTGCTAACCTCCCACCTTTAGCACATCTGTCTCAGTGATGGATCTGAGGTTTGTTGATAAAGGAGTTTTAGAGCTGACTGGTGGCTGTAGGAGATGTGCGGATGTAATCCACCCAAGCTCTACCCGTATGTCCACACTGCTGTGCTGTCCAGATCAAAGGTGTCGAACAGCAATGTTTTTTTTTTTCCTCTAGCCAGCATCATGCTCTGGTTCTCTTCATCCTCTTCTAGGATTAGGAAGCTTGGAGACATTCACAGCACCTTATCTCTTAACAGTGATGGCTTGCAGCTAGCTTGCCCGAGATGGCCTGGGGAAGTTACCCCTTTTCTTAAAACCTTGGATTTACTACATGGAGCTTATTCCAGCTGGGATGGGAATTTCAAGGTACATCGGAACAATATTCTGTATCAGTGGGCAGCAGAGTGTGCACAGAGGGAACAGGAACTCCGTAGCCCATTTAACTGAGTCACTCAGTGTGTTTTGTGCTAAACACTTGCTTTGCTGTACTATTTTTGTGGATGACAAACCAAATGTAAAAATACTTTCCACCCTCAGAACAATCAATTTATGTTTTAGCAGAACTTAGTTGACCACCTAACTTTTGCATATTCTTCAGTCTTAGGAATGTTTTCAGAAAGTAAATTAGCAAGAGCTAATTATAACATTTAGGACAAAGCCTTACTTCACCTTTATGGAATACTTCCAAGGAAGGTCATCATCTCTTGTGCCACAGAGACTGCTTTCTGTCTTCCCCCTGTTTTTTTCTGCCTCTCTTCCTCATGAAGCAGCTTCCCATCTCTCTTTGTCTCTGTAACCTTCTGTGGGCTGCAAAGTCGGTCACAGCCCTCCTGTCGTGTTCCAGTGTTGGTGTAGGAGCTGCTCCAGGCCATTTGACACCCACGCTTTGGCGTATAGAGACCTGGGGCGCTACTCTGTCCTCCACCCTGGGTCAACTTGCCTCTCCTCTGAGCCCTGATGGGGTGACAACCCTGTTTCCCAGCTCGCTTTCCAGATGAACACACAACACTGCTGCCCTCAACTAGAGCAGCCCTTGACTGTACTGCCTTCACTTCATGATTTCCTGCTGCTGCCCAAACCACAACAACGAATCAGCATTGTGTAATACTGTCTTACTTCCTACACTGGTTTCATTTTTCATTATATGCCAACGGTTTACTCAAATACATGTAAACAACTTGTGTAACACGTGTTTATCTAAAGACTGTGTTCTTGTCTAATCAGGTGATGAAAAACACCTAAACTTCACAATTTTAAAGTTAACCTTGAATGTAAAGTTGAAGTGAAACCTGCGTATGAAAACGCTGTCATGCAGACCAGTGGTTAACCATCAGGTTTAGGCTAAAACCAGTAGTCACTGTACACATTCTTTTATGTAACTGATTGCTAATTTTGTGATTTTAGTATAATGTTAAATTATATTTCTTAAAACTCAGCTGAGGTTTTGTGTGAATATTTTTCATAAATTTATGAGGAAGACATTTTCTTGTGGCTACATAACAGGACAGTGAGCTGTTTTTTTTTCTTTATGCTAAGTTTCATGACATTAAAAAGAATGTTTATATTTAAACATTATCATCCTCTTATACAGCTTAGCAGTCTTTGAATTTATTTTGAGACTAGAGAAAGGAATTCAATTACTGGATGAAAACAAAGTAAAGGGCTGTATTGTTGTCTTCTACAGTTATTTTCAGTAAATATGTTGAGATCTAAACCTGTAATATTTCTATTGTATGCAAACATAAAATGTATTCACATTGTACTATAACCCTTTGCTCACTTGGGTTTCATCACACGTGCCATGAATTTTCCTCGGCTTCCTCTCTCAGGATACTTTGCTCTCACTGGTGATAAAGTGAAGAAGCCTTCAGCAGAAATAACACTGCACCACCTGAGCCCTCATCAGCGGCGCTGCACTGCACAGATCCTATCAGTGCGCCTCACTAAGACAAATTTCCCTTAGACAGCCATATTTTCTACATAGGAGAGATGTGAACCAATGGGAGCAGAGACCCTGGAGGGTCCAGCATCACTGCCCCTGTCACTCTCCACATGACAGATTGGCCTCTCCAGTCAAGAAAACTAAGAAGAAAGTGGTGAAGGGGAAATATGTTGGTTTGTCCCTGAGTTTCTGCATTTTATGTGTTTTCCAGCAGATAAAAACAACTCATCCCACTCAAATATTTTCTGACGATCTTTCAGAAAGTGGATTTTGTTAACAGAGCCGCTGATGGTCCGTGACTCGTTGAGCCAAGTGTTAGATTTAGAGTATTTGTTTCACGTGGTAATATCTGGTCAATATATATATGGATAAAGAGGCAAATAAAGGATATGTGAGGAAAATTTAAAAACGTATGAAAGAAAACTGCTGATCCTCTTGATCTGATGGTGTTGACTTTGTCCTGCTGATGTTGCTGTAGAGTAGTAGGGTTCTCCTGTTAGGCCACCAGTAGCTCTACTTATACGTTTTTTTTCCATCTTTTCTTCGAATTCTTTTTATGTCATCTCTTTTCCAGTATTGTTCAAATCTATCATTCCACTTCCCCTTTATCTTTTTCATTAGCCCTCTAGCTCACCTCCTTTCACCTCTTTTTCTCCCCTTTCAGTTCTGCTATGATTAATAGGTATAGTTATCAAATCAATAGAGCATTTGTAGAAACCTCACACTAAATAGATTAAATGTTCTTTGTGCCACCAGCTCACTTCAGGTGACCAGAAGGAGTTGTGTCTTAGAACACTTTGCTGTAGTTTGAATTTTATATTGCTGTGTTCATATCTAAAGTGTCTTAGTCAGCACACAAAACCAGGTATTACACCCTAAAAATGCACATATTTTTGGTTTATTATGTGGCTGTGCTTCTGACACAACTCGGTGTGTTTGCTCTTTTTAAACAGCTGGTCCTCTCCCCCCTAAAACTATTTCCCTCAGCTTTTCTGTCTTCTGCACATCTGTTTGTTACTTGATGTGTGAGTTGGAGTGTTGGTACACCTGCACAGGTGTGGAAACAGTTTTGCAAAAAGGAAGCATCAGCAGAAAAAGGGATGTCGCTGAAAAGGTTAAGTGTGCTTGTGAGACGAGAGAGATCAGGCGACTTAAAAATTTGGCATTCTGAATTAGTTTCTAAGTGAATGGCTCTTGGGACTGGAGTTTTGAACAGACCTCGCACCGTCTACAGATGCTGCGTAACGCAGCCGCACGTGCAGACTGGCTGTCACGGCCGGCTGGTATGCAACTCACATCTTGCTCCGCCCTGAGCTTGAACAGGATCTTAGATATGGCTTTGGCAGTACCTCAGCCTCTCTTCTTTCATCGGTGTAACTTGGCCAGTCCTGTCAGGCTGGGAGAGAGGAGGAGAAGAAAAACAGAAAAAGAGACAGACATCAACCGCAGTCAAATACTTGAAGGTGGTGGAGATAAAACTACACTCTATTTTGCCCATTAAAGATAGTTGATTTGAAGAATTTAAGCTATTGAGTGGCTTTGACAGGAGCAGAAGATGAAAAATTTCAGAAAGTGATACATTTAAGATCTTTAAGAGGGTTTTCATTTCTTTAACACTCAAGCAAAAGGGTAGGTCACTGTGGTACTTGTTAGGCTGTTTCATAGGTCATACAGTTATGTCAATGACTCAGTTGAGGAAAAAATATTTGAAAATGTGAGCCATGTAATAACCAGTAGGTTACAACTTTGGCCTGGCCCTTTTATCAGTTAATGCGGGTTGAAATTGAGGTCTTGATCTGTGTCGTTAGATGAAGACACCGTCTGCTCCAACCTGTGGTTCCTTTTAGAGGTCAGAGGTTTCTAAATACAGCCACGTCTAGTTTTAAATCCTCTACTGGGTCACTTTGATTGAAGAAATGGGCCAAGTTTGTTTGTTGGCTTCTGGTATGAAATTTGTAACAGGTCATGTGTTGCTAAGGTTGTTCTTGTAGGGCAGGCTCTAACTACCTTGAGGATTTGTGCAGAAGCTTTGGAGTAAATTGCTTAGAATCAGTGTTTGTGAAGGCAGAGACCACCCTCAAATAAACTGCCTGTCCAAAGAAAGTGAAACTCCAATGGTTTGAAATTTTATTACAGCACACATTCACTTTAGCATCTGTCCAGAGCTGCATTCATTTGTTGTGGAGGTTTTCTGTTGACAATGAGAAAGTCAGAGCACGAAGTCCAATCCTCAAGGATTTTTAGTAGGTTTAATATCTGTAGTCACTGGTCTGTGTTTGAAAGTACACCTCATGCTCCCTGGTCTATTCCATGCCAATTTGAGTCTGATAAATCTATTGTTGTCTTGGAATATGCCTGTGTTATCAGGAAATATGAAAAGAAAAAAATTGTTTCTGGTTGAAGGTTTTCTTGCTGCTTGATGAAATGTAGCATTCCCAGAACATCACTGGTACGATAGAATCATGACTTCATGTTCCCGTCATTCTCATCATTCTGAAATTGAGAAAACCCTATTCCTGCAACACATTACCTTCTTCTTTTAATATAAAGTCAAGTCTTTAGCTCCTCCACCCCCAAAATGTTTTGTTTAGATATATTAATATAAACATTGCTATGAGTTCTTGAGTTGTTTTTTTTTTACCAAGAACTGATGTGATCTCAGACTATTTTCATCTGCAGTTTTAATTTAGTTCATCTGGAGAGCTTTAAACACAGTTTTAATAAAGTTTATCAGTCTTTTTAGTTTATTTGTTTTCTTGATTCTGATGCTTCAAACACAGTAACTTTTCTCACTGCATCAGTTAGGATTAAGTAGCCTATTTTTAGCTTAAATTGAATAATCATAGGAATTCTCCTATGGGAGGATTTCAGTTACTTTCGTAGATAAATCCAGGTGGTGATTTTTATTTTGCCAGAGTGTATAATTACATCACACAGACAACTGAAACTCGACTCTAAATCAGATTCTCAGCTCTTTTGGCAATGGCATATTTACTCTTCTACTGTGGTAAAGCTGCCCCCAAAGGATTTTTAAGTCAATATCTCACTGTAAGTGTTTCCTCTTGTGAAGTTATCTTTAGTGGCAGCAAATGATCCTGAGATCAGCATCTAGCAGTCTTCCTTTTCCTGTCCTAATTAGAAAATAATCAAATAACAGGCTTTCTCACATCATGTTAACACAGCGTTATGGTTCCTCTGCTGGCACAACTGTTAATATGTGCCGTATCTTAGCCGGGTCTGTCTTTACTACATGTTCATTTCGCCAAGCTGATAGAATAGTGTTCATAATCACACATCTAAGTGTAATTTTCCACCATAAAAACAAAAGATTAATCACTTCTGCTTGAAGTGGTAATGAGTGAGGGTGTCGATGCTGATGCGTATACGTAGCTTGTAACTCCACTTGTAATAAGTCTCTGTGTTTTCACATCTGGCAACATGTCTGCAGCAGTTGATCAAGACATTTAGTCTCATTTACTTAAGATGAGAAGGCTTGATTTCTAAGAAACATTGTGACCTGTGAAGGGCTGAATTTGTCTACATGTTTGTGTTTTTTATATACTTTTCTTTGTTTTCCACTTTAGCATCTGTGTGCTGGAAACAACTAGTATTTACATCATTTTTCTTTCCTCAGGCTATCCTAATGAGCCTGCAGCAGATGTTGCTCTGAACACCGTGAAGAAGTGGATTGAAGAAAACCCAGATAAGGTACAACAAACCAGCATGAAACAATTTTGACATAAAATTGCGCTAGTCACTTGTCCATTCAGGAAGGAATTGTCAGTTTTGCACTTCAGTTAATTGCCTTTACGTGAAAATGATTAAACCTGATCTGAAAAACAGAACCTTAATCGTCAGGAGTCTGCTTCAGACAGATATCTTGTTCACCTGGGTTGCTTGATCAGCAAATTGAGATCTGCTGCATTTCAAATTGAAAAGAAGCCTGAGACTAATCAGGCTTTAATGAGCCGATCTGTTGACTGTTTACTTGGTCTTTGCTGGAGAGCGCTATTAAACCTAGAAGAATATATCATAACAGAGAAACAAGTCTCAGCTTGGTTTAATTTCTTGCTTTAGACACGTCCTTTATGGAAAGGGTTTAAGGCTCCAATCACTATTGTTTATTGAGATGATTTGTTGATTTGGTGAAAATTATACTGGCAAGTATAAAGAATAGCTTGGCAATTACCTTAAGTTTATTCAATAGATGATAATTATCATTTTAAATGACCTTTAAATAACAAATTGGCCTAATATGATTGCAAATATGTAAAATGCACAGTATTGACATTTTGAAGTTGTTTGAAAAGCTATGGTCATGTTTTTATGTCCAGTGAGAAAAACAAACACTTGTGCGTTATTATCAGAGATACTTGTTCCAATCTGCATGGCCTTGATGTCAAGTTAGAACTGATTATCAAGTGAAACTGTTGCGTTACTAAAATTGTGTTCCACCAATCTGTCAACACCTTCATGTGTTATTATCTTGTAATGTGTTTGTCACTAATTACCGGGATCAAACTCAATCTCCAGGAGAAACAAAATTAGCTAGGATTAATTGTCAAACATGTTATTGTGACTTTGAGACCTTTCGATTAACATTACTGTTCTCTGCACCATGCCCTTGCTGTGTTGGTGGACAAATTGAACAGGTTGATATATTTTCACATCTTGACGACAGAGTTTTGTCGCATTGTCATGAGGCACTTTGAGTCTTTATGGAACATTTATCAGTCTGCGAGAGTGAGTGATGGTAACCTTCAGGGGTCTTCTCTACTTATCCAAGCACTGTTTATGTCTGTCGCTGTGGATTGAGGTGTTTTATAAAGCTCACAATTTGATGTTCCGCAGCCTCCCTCGGCTGGTGTTATGGATGTTGTGAGCGGGCGGCCAAGTGATACAGAGTTGTTAGATTACTTTTCAGCTGATGAGCTGTTTGCAGCACTTGTTCTCTGCCAGATGATTCCTGTAACATCTAGTTGTGGAATCCATCAGCTCTGTAGCGTGAAGTAGGTTTCATATACCTTATTGCTGACTGTAAATAAAAAGGTAATGTTCAAAGCTGACTTTTGTGGTTGTGTTGTTCCACATTTGAAATTGCCACTTGATGTACAGAGGCTACACTGTTGATCAAAGGACACAATTTTGTATTGCTTTGACTGATAGATACTCTGCTGTGAGCAAGTCGGGCAAAACATTTTACAATTCATGCAGTGAGGGAGACGTCTATGGAGACTTGCCCGAACACTGTTTGGTAAAGCTTCTCGAGCATATGTGGTGAATCTCTAACTCTAACTCGACCAAGTGAGTAAGCTTTTAACGAGATCAGAGAGAATAAAGTGAAACATTTTACCCAGAAGCACAGCAGTATTCTCCTTACACTGAAAGGTCTTCCAATCAAACCTCAGAGCAACATGAGTTAGAACAGGAGATCATCTATCTTATTTTCAGTTCATGAATCATTGCTTGGTTTTTTGTTTTTAACCAGGCCTTCCTCTTTCTTTCTTTTTTTCTTAAAGGATACATGATGAAAAATATTCCTTAACAAATTATGCCAGTTTGTTTTTATCCAAATCTGAATTCTGATAAATGTGCATTTCATAATGCCTGAATGAGCTGCCTGAATGAATATTTGTGTTAGCAATTTGCTGCGAATGGAATTTGAAGATGACAACCTCTGGCTTTGTCTGATGTGTTTAGAAATGTAGTTTATCTCAGCTGCATTCTGTCGATTGACACTCCCAGTGTCAGAAGTGATTGATAACTGGTACAATTCTATTTTAGTCACCATCATGTTCATAAAAAATTATGATCAGGCAGTTGTTTACCACACAGAGCTTAGAGTCAGTGAAAAAAAAATCAGCATATAAGCAAGTGAATGTACTGTATTGTGGAAGTCGTTTTTCTGTGTGTTATTCGTTTTACTCAGTAAAGTCAATCACCAGGCAATGAGATGTTAAAAACACAAAAACAAATCTGCATTGTTACAGTCACTTAGGTCACAAATTATACAGTTCTTTTAAAGATGCTGTGAAAATGAGTAGTTTGAGAGCCAATTTGTCATGCATGGAACAAAAGGACCAGATTGCTCTACTCCCTCACCTCAAGCTAAGCGCATTCACATCCAAAGCGTCTGTGTTGTGGGCGTCCTGAGAGACGAGTCATTTCAGGGCCATGATAAGGAGCCTGCTTGGGGAAGATACTGAGCTATTGTGGCTGAATTTCAGCACAATGGACTGGCTGAAGATCTGACACACTGGAGGTAAGGGAGCACTGACCAGTCTCTGTTCTCCACAGATTCATTCTCTCCCAACATTATGATTGTCAGGATGTGTGGCTGTACAAGTGTGTTATCAAGTAAAGTAACATTTAAATTTGGCAGCCTGATCGTGTGTAGCTATGCACCAACTGAAATGGCCGACAAATGGGTATGCAGACTGGAAATACTGTGCCTGTGCAATACAAGGCAATGAGATGAAAGGAGGTAAAGATAAAAGTAAGACACTTTTTGGCAGATTAGCAGAAAGTTTATCTGACAAACCAGCACAGTGTAGCCATGATGCACTTACCATTGCACTAAGATTATTAAAGCTAGCCTGAAATTCACTTTTAACTGCATGTGGACTTCCACTGTAATAGAATAAACACCTTCACTATGTTAAGGGATAGGGATATCTTTTAATTTCAGACTCTTGGCCAAAGGAAAAGTCTCTTAGATCACACACTATGAGAGACTGAGGAAGGTCAGCCTCCACTTTCATGTGTTTCTCAAGAATAACTAATGACAATGTGTTGCTGGGTGTAAACGGAGCAGAAGGCTCTAATCTTTTAATAAATGCATAAAGGACTGGAGATACTGAGGCATTGACAGCCCGGCACCACCAGTCCTACATATGGTATAGAAGCAGCTTCCTCCTGCTTGCTGCACACAAGCCTTCCTAATCATTTGGATTTGGTTTATTTCTTATTTTCAGATTTAATTTGGTTTAATTCAGGCTTACATAGGTTTAATCTGCAGATGAAAAATGCGATCTGACACTTTTTTTGGCTGCCATGGATGTGCTCTGAATGGCCAAGCTTTTTAATGAATCATTTGGAGGAGCCAAGCAGCAGCAGCCCAGCATTGACTCAGTCTGAACACTTGAGACAGATTGAGAGGCTGTAATAAGCTCTGCTGCGCTGTGCGTCTCAGGACGGAATTGTTGTGTAGAGATTTCACCTTTCAACATTACTCTGGTTTGGGCTTTAATAATAAGCACTCCTCTGTGCCAGTGACTCTCCCAAAACAGGTGTTTATGTCCCATTTTCTGTTTCATCAGTGATCTGTTTACCTTAGTAGCATCTGTCATTTAAGACACATGATAATACATTTCAATTCAAACCAAAACTAAAGACTTTATGACAAATATCAAGTGAGTATTTGAGTTGAATTCAGTTATGTGTATTGTATGGTCTTTTCGGGTGAAAATGTATATCAGTTTAGCAAGCTGTCTGGGTTTTAGCAGATGGACATGACAATCATTTTTGAAATATTTTTGTAAGACGTTAAGCATAATCAAGTTAATGCATTATTTCTGACTTGTGTTATAAAATAGCTCAATAATATATAGAATTGTTTACACTTGGAAGCAACTTTAAATTAAGCTTTAATGTTTTCATTTACAGTTTCATCATTAGTTTAAGCTATTAGTTTAATAATAGTTGTGCAATTGAGAAAGTACAGTATGTGTACAAACATACATAAAAGTTAAACCAAGTGATTGTTTTCAATAACAGTAAAAAAAAAAAAAATGCCTTACTAAAAATTCTATCTCTTGCGGTTAATTGTTTATTTTAATTGAAATGTTCCCCACATTTATATTTCATGTACTTTTTCAAATTGAAGACTGAAAACTCCAATATATTTACAGACTTGTACATCCACCCTCGATGAGATGAAATTTGAAAATGAAATGAAATAAGCTTTCACCGGCGGACTACAGAGCAATACTCTTCTGAGTTTTCTTTTTAATGTATTTTTATTGTTTAGTACCCAGTGACAAGTCTTCGCCAAGTGTTGCATCTGTAGTCGAGAGGGGGACAGATTTTGATCTTGCATGCCTCGAGGACACTGGTGTGCCAGCGATGCTTTGTGTAACTGGCATGGTGTTCAAAGCCAACTGTGGTCTTTTGAAGTCGTCGTATGGTCCCTTTGAATTGTTTGCTGTGACCGAGAGCATCAGAAAACCACGGCCTGTTCAAGAACAGAGACCATGACCCAACACTGTAATCTGCACGCACATATAATGCCACTTACTATAAGATACTCATTTTGACCTCAGACAATGGTATTCTTTTTTTTCAGGCTCTCTGTCTCTCTCAGAAACCTGCATCCTGATTTGGCCCTAAAAATGCCTCCGAGAGAGTTTATGAATTTGTTATTAGTTTCGTTCGTCAAAGAATTACTGTTCTGGCATCAGCATTAATGCGTACCATGTACTCTTAATACATTAGCGGCACCCATTTGGCTCACAGCAGTGGAATGGGGCTTTTATGATCCGAAGCTTTTATTATCTGTCTGGATAATATGCTGTGCTCTTTGATTCCCTTGACCCCAGCATGGTCTAGTGAAATGATGCCAGTATTAGTGTTTAAACTGAAATAAGACCGTATATCAAATTTCTCAACTGCCACAACAGAAAATTACTTTAAAATCCATAACTTTTTTCACCTTACTGTGATATTTGTTGGGGTGGGGGGGTGGGGGGGCAGTTTCGATTAAGCACTCATGCTGTCAAAGATAAAAGAAAAAGTTTATCATGAGCAAGAAATGCTTCAGTATTTTTAGTGTTTATCTGAACGGTCTGATTGAGCGCTTGCCTTGAGAGAAAAATCCTCTTGGCACCAATAGGGATTAAGCCTATCATCCACATCTATGCGCAAAGACCAAGGTGTTGCATTACTCCTGGTAATTACAAAATGATCACCATATTCTCCCTTGTAAGGTGACTTTGAGTGCTCTGTTGTGAGGGAGATTAAAGTTGAATGTTAATGTGTTAGATTTCCCTTCCAAGTGAATATAACTTATGTCACAGAATTGATTACATCTGTCAGAAAGTAATTTGAAAATTTGTTTGTGATAGGTTTTTAAAATAAATGTTCAAATGTAATCAGTCTGGCTGTTGTGTAGAATTATTGAACTGACATCTTATGAAATAATACACAAGTGTCTGAAAATACTATACAGATTTCTAGAGTTAAATTGAAGCAATGTTGAACACTTTATTTATGGCAAGATAGACCTGTTGTTACTTGTTGAGACAGTTGTCTTTGATATCCAGGTGCTTGCATGCACTTCCACTTAGCCCACAAATAAACACAGCCCATCACACGCCGACACACGGACACAAAGATACAACGCCCTCAGAGTTCGGCTCACTCTGTTCCTGCAGATACTGTAGTCTCCCTCCTTGCCTATTGTGCTGGAACAAGTTATCTTAATGACATGCTAATTGATTTAGTGTAGCACAGATAACAGTAAGCTGGCACACCGTGATAAAGAAAGAGTGGGTCGAGCTGTTGGTTCAGAAGAGGACAGGAGACTCATCAAACTCCAACCAGCCCATTCACTTCATTTGAACACAATTTTACACTGATGTGCCCCATGCTGAAGCATGGAGACCTTTACTGTGGAGGTGCTTTGTGTATGTGTTCAGTTAGTGAGGTGTGCTATTGTAAGTCTTCTATAAATCCCACACACAACTTTCCAGTTTTATGCAGACAACCCTAATCATAGCTGGTGTCTCTGACTAACTCTGACTAACAGCAAACAGGTTTAAATCAGAAGGAACCGGACTTCAGATCAATAAACAGTCTTTCAATACTTTCAATAAATATGAATTTGAAGCAAATTTCAACATGACTAGTTCGTCCAGCTTCCTCCGATTTAAGCCTGTTTGCTGTTGCGATGACCCAGATAACTGAGAATTTGCACCGGCAACTTTGACTAATGTGTGGTTAAAGAATGTTAAAGTCAATTTGCTTCCCAAACAGGAAGCATTCTCGGTTCAAAAATGGAGTGTGTGGAGTTCAAAGTTATAAACTGAATAAGATGCTTTGTTGTGCAAACTGGATTTACATGAAGATTAAAGTCACTCCCCTCCCACTGGAGAGTCATTATGGTTTTTGTTTGCTCTCAAGATGTGTTTGGAGAATATTCTTCAGAGTTTGCCAGATTTGTTTACAAAACAATGTTTTTGTGTTTCTTCTTGTGATATTGTTGATTTGATCTGTAGCGTGTTTTATAGAGTTCCTCTGTAACTTGACAAAAGCCAGGTTAGGATATCCACAGGTTTGAAGAGATTTTTGATGCGTTTCGGTTCGTTTTCTTTTTATTCTATTCTCGTGGGGACATTTTCAGCCCAATGGTGTAGAGTTCTAATGACAGAAAGTTTATGTTTAAGTTCACTTTGCATCTTCCGCTTCCAAAGAAACTCTTCTTTTTTGTAGGTAAATTACAAACTTCCTAAAAGCCAAACTTATCTACTGTCCTAGATCTTGTCTCGCTATGGAACTGTTTTCCAATAAGGGACAATTAAAGTTAACAGTCAACATGTTCTTGCATTTGACAGAACAATTACTTTGTGAGCTCTTGAATTACAGCCCAGGTTCGACACACCTTATAATTGCACAGTAAACAGCATTATTACTAAATTACCAGAAACAGAAAAGATAAGTAGTAGTCTATAGTCAAAATATTTATTCTCTGAGAAGCTTCCTACAGCTTAGGTGTGTTTTTAGTTTTCAGATTCCCATGTTTTCCTCTTTTCCTACTAGGGTATTGCAGTGCATAATTTCGTGTTTACTTTTGTTTCCTCAGTTGTTGTAGGAAAACATTTGGATAATATGTGGTTACCCAACATGTTGCTCTAAATTTTGTGATGTGTTTACACTCAGAAAGGCAGTGAGCGTTAAATATGTTCAGCCTACTTGTTAAAATTTCCAAAGCTGCCTGTGGTTTGTACATTTTCACCATTTTCTGTTGATCATTATTCACGACCCCATCAACAAACATGCTCTCAGTGTGCATAGTGAGCTCCTGCTTTTGTATGAGCGGCACATATCCATGACTGACCGGCACTACTGATTTTGTAGGGTTGTTGCTCAGTTCAGGGAGAAGGGTGAAGACCACCGCTGTGATTACTTTAGCTGTTGCTGTATGATTGCATGTTCTCTAGCATGTGATTAGGGGGGGAATGGGCCATAACTCTCACAATCTCAAAGGGAGATCAAATCAGCCTCAAAGCCTGGCTTCAGGCAGTGCTGCATTTGAAAGTCAATGTTTTATTTCTAGCATAAATTACTGGATCACAGCACTTTTTGCCCAAGGTTGTATTCAAAAGTAAGGGTTGCTTCAATGAAGAGGTTTTAGAACAGGGTGTAATGTTTGCATATGTCATGTCACAGTCCCCATCAAGTCCATTCAATATAACTGACATTTATAAAGCAGACTGAAATTATTCTATCAGGAGTATTTAGGCGTGTTTTATTTAAGATTATACATAAAACTTACATTAAAATCAAATATTCTTGGTTAATTGCATTGATTGAGGAAGAAATGTGTCACCTCTTAAAGTTTCTTTAAATCATCATCATCAACTTTATTTATAAAGCGCTTTAACACCAGCCAAAGCTGAAACAAAGTGCTAAAAATCAAGGAAACAGAACAATGAAAACTAAAAACAGTAAAATAAGACAAAGCAAAAACTGATAAAATAACAATAAAAGAAGATAATGGAGCAAATAAAATCAAGTCTCAGTTGGGTTAAAAGCCAATGTGTAGAAATAAGTTTTTAGGCGGGTTGTAAAAATGGCCAGTGTAGGGGCCTGCCTAATGTGCAGTGGAAGAGTGTTCCATAACTTAAGGGCCCCAACAGAGAAGGCCCCGTCCCCTCAAAGCTTATGCTTAGAAGAGGGGACGACCAGGACCAGCTGGTCAGCGGACCTGAGCTGCCGAGCAGGAACAGAAAAGTGGATCAGCTCTGTTATGTAAGGTAGGGCAAGGTTGTTTAAAGCCTTAAAACATATAAAAGGATTTTAAAAGGAAGTTTTGAGGATGTAAGATGTATTTCATTTAATGAAACTGTTTCAGCTGTGGATCTGTTTGCAACATTAGCAGGTATGCTAATGGAATGATACATCATCTAACTGAATATTATTTCTTAAATCAAATCAGTGATTGGCAGCTATGTTTTATTGTACCATTGACCTTCACAGTAATGACTGACTGACAAGAATACGTCTTTGAGAGGCTCAGCCAGCGAGGCTTCCACTGTGGATGATAAATGTCGAAGCTCACCTGGATTTCAGCCATACTCTGACCTCTTTGGTCAATTGCATGTAAAGAATGGCATAAAAGAAAAATGGAGGTGGAGGAAGTGCTACTGTGAAAGCTCAATGAGTAGAATTTGAATAGCAGATGATTTAACGTGTCACTTTACTTGTTCTTTTGTTGGTAAAACTTTTAGAACTAATAATAGTAACGTAAAATAATTTATTCATTCCCTCAAAACGCTACTTGCACGGCCACCTAGTCTAAAAAAAATGTTAGTCTGTTTTTATGGTCGTGAGTTTATCTGCAGAAAATTAGCAAAGTTGCTGGACCTTTGGGCAGAAGTGACGTGGCCTAAAGACAACCGTGTGTGTTTATGTCACATTACTATGCAAATGCAGCAATAATTAAGAAAAGCAGTTTATATTTTCTTGATGTTTTAAACAGCTGTGTGTGTGTTTAACAATGTGACCAAAGCTTAACCCTTCACCAGAGCTGTCTCATCTTTGCTTTGTGCAGCATTCCTTACCTGGACTCTGTCTGCCTGCCTGCTGTATCCTCAGGCTCTTTGAAATTATCAAAGGAGGGCTGCATTAATTGCCTGACCTTGGCAGGAAGCCAGGTGGTCAGAGAGCAGCTATCACCTGCCTTCAGACAGGTTGCCCCACAATCTCTCTGCACCCCTTCATCCTTTCTTTTTTTTATCCTCGGCTATGAACACGCCCGGATATTTTGGTCCACACACTGAATAGGTCCTGCAAAGTTTTATTTTCTATGTGGCCTTGCATCTAACCTCAAAGACTAATAACATTCTATTTGAAATAATAGTCGGAACTGGAATTGGACATGCTTGCTTTCAATAGCCCTATTTCAGGCAGTGGTCCCATTCCCATTACGCTGTGTCTGTCTCTATACTCTGGCATAAACATCTTAGAAGGTGCAGCCCCAGGAAGCATATGGGTTTGTCTGACTTATGGCTGATACATTCATCAAGCTCATGCCAAGCCAATATCACACTGTCAGAAGAGCGCATGTGGCATTCTATCACAATGAAAGGCAGTGGCGGAACAAGTCCTTTTCTATTACCATCTCTTAGGGCAATCTTTGATATTGCCTTCCTTCTTCTCTGTAAAGTTGTTTATTTCAGCTGGATGGTGCTGTGCTGCTTGGTTTGGTTTGCCCCACTGGGACTTAACTAAAACTAAACCTAATAGAATATGAGTATTAAAACTTAAGCATTAGAGAGTACAAGGACTACTTTTTTCATTTCTAAAAGTCTGATGTAAACTTGTGTTGTGGAATTATAAACTATATATTTAGTATACAGTACCTACATACATTCTGTAAACTTCCTAAACTGCAATTTCTTCCAGTTTTCATGTTTTTTTCCCTAGTTTTGTAAAATCTTTGTTGATATATTATTTGAAAAAAGATTTGTCCATCTTATACTAGACTTATCAAAAAGAGCAGCCGATCTTCCTTGGGTTTTCTTTCACTTTCTGTTTTTTGTGTTTGCAATTTTTCATTCAGCGGAGGCCGTTAAGGAACTGTCGCCCTGCAGAGTGCTCCCCAGTTCACTCCTGTGTTCTCCTTGCCTGAAGCAAAGAATTACTATTTATGTGCTGAATGTTGACAGTACACTGGAGTCTGTCCCTGGTCAACCAGCGTAGCTAAAGCAGTGCTGCTATGAGGGTTTTACTTTTCTTTTGCTTTGTTTTTTAGTTTCTTTTGACCAAGCAAGAAGTGGTCTCTGGTCTGGTAGAGTCAGGTGTATTAAAAATGTGCATTTCAGCAGCTTGTCAAAGTTTTGGACGGCAGAGAATGCACATTGAATACCAAAAATATCTATTTTGGCTAACTTCATCCATTTTTGTTAATTTAAATAATATATATTTGTCTAATAGTGACAGATTTTAAAACGTGGGCAATTCAGTAAGATTTTTTATCTCTGACAACAGTTTCTCCCAACTTGGAAATGAGAATGTAGTCTTTTATAAAGTCGATCAGATTAGATTTGCACTCAGTTAGAGGATAAAAAGCACCCTCACTCAGTAACAAGAAGTCCACAGAGTTTTTTTTCTGTTTCAGAAAAGCTTTGATGGACATAAAATTTAATCTCAGGAATACAAAGCCAAAGTATTCTGGCAAATCTGGTAAGGTTTAGTATGTTTGATGTGGAGCAGTTCTACTGTCTCATCTAAAAAAGGCAAACCTTAAACTGAGCAGACAAGATTTTCTCAAAGAATGAGGTTACGCTGCAGATTTTTGCTCTCCAATGGGAAAATTGTTGATTTTGCCTGTTTCTCAGACTTTTCAGCACTTTGACACAAGCTGATTGTGTCAGATAATTGTCTTCACTTGTAAAACTAAAAATAATGTATATATCTAACGTGTTCACTTCAATGCAATATGGTCAGTACGTTGGACATAAATATTTCAAATTAAAAACAAAATAATAAGGTGCAAAATCATTTGTATTAATATATTTTTAGCCTACATTGAGGTGAGTATAATAGACATAAAATGTACAGCTGCTTGTATTCTTAGTTACAAAAAATTTCTTCACACGCAGAATGTGTCATTTTTGGTCTATTAAAGCAATGTCATTGATTCACTCAGTCAGTCTTTGTTAACATTTCTCATGACTAATTCTGAAATGTTTCAGAATGTGAAGGTTAAGATCCACAGTGACTGCAAAGTAATCGTTCTTGAGAGATTAGAAAATATAATTGTGGTATTGCTCTTCCTTCAACTAGTTCATTCATTTTTGTTCCTGACTTTCTCAAATGCTAAGATAAAATAAGAAACCGGGCATTTTTATTGATTAAATCATTCAGTTAATTTCTTTTGATTTCTACTCACTGACCAAAGTAACTGACCCCAGTTAATCTGTCATTGTTAAAATATTACATAAACTATATAACACTTAGTCAAACCTTAATTTCCTCTTAAAAATAGTCATTTTCTCACACAACAGTGATATAAGCAGTTAGTTCTCTAGATTTTTCCAAAGTGTTTGGAAAACACTTCAAACACTAACAGTGGAGCTGGAGAAGTCACAGGAAGTCCACTACAGAACAGATTTTCTGCACTGCTTGAACCTTCAGATTCAGAAGAAAATGTATCTTCAGACACTCCTCCAGGCTGATGGTTAGGCTGATGGCCTCCACTTGGTAAAGAAAACAAGATTGTTTGTGTTCAAGATGTTCCAGAAACACTGGGTGTGAAACAGAAGACAAGTTACCCAGAA
>JAVKLF010000073.1:16105850-16117107 GCA_034783495.1 Millerichthys robustus | reverse complement strand
ATTAACTGGGGTTGGGAAATGTTTAGAAATGCTTATCATGATGCAAAAGTGAAATACTTATGACTGATCAGGTTTTACGTATTCAGTTAAAATTTTTAGGTTGACATAATTTTAGTTATGTCAAGAGAGGGATTGTTAGATATATTACCTGAGCTTCAGATAGACATGACAAGTATTGGTTTAGTAAATGTGGGAATGTTACTTAAACAGTATGTACTTCCTTGTTATAGTGTCATTATGCTGACGCGTTAAAGGCTTTAGTTTACAAAGAGCATGGGCAGACGACATTGATGGAGTGATTAGATTGTTGCTGCTGGAGCAACACCAGCTCCAGGAGAGGAATAGTGTCTTTAGACGTAAGTATGATTCCCACTTTCAACCAAAATAATATTTTTTCTACAAAAGTATTGTTAAAAGTGTAATCTGATATTTGAATTTGTTAAATATTGTTTCTGAAATCCAGTATGGATTCCTGTCACCAACTGCTATTGTTTGTGTGCAGCACGGTGTAATGGCATCTTGATTCAAATTGATGAAATATCTTATGAGGCTCGGCTTTGTTTGGCTCCGGGCAGGGATTCTGAATGCACCCTGCGCTGTAGTTCAAAGCATAACAAATATTAAATACGCTGTCAGCCAAACTCTCACATTCACAGTCGAGCTCCTAGTCTGAGGCACCTTTCTGTTTATCATAAAACAAGACTGAATGTAATGAAGACAGACAGACTGAGCCATGACCTTCAGAACAAACACAGCACTTGAACTCGCTTCACTCTCCAAACACAGTGTTTAGAGGACCTCTCCTCTCCATCTCTGACACATCCTCTTTGCATCTAATATCCTCAGATGTTTTCATAGCACTTTGTTTATGTAACATTGGGTCCAGCCTGAAGAGACATCGTTTACACAAGCCCTGCTTAAAATCTGCAAAATAATTACCCACTTTCTGTCTGGTGCTGTCAAGCCAATCTGAATGGCATTAAAGTATGAACACAGGGTACGTTCAGCGTGGGCACTTTTCATCCCAATATGACAGAGCGATTGAGAGAGATCTGTGAAAGGCTTTGAGCTTTTTCTGCCATTTGAGTTCTCTCAACATGACCTGATAAGACCCTATTCATCTTCTCTCCCTTCATCAACCAGCCAGGAGTTGGCCACAACCACATTCAGCCTGTCACATCATCTCAGAGACTTCAGACGTACTTTAGTCTAAAAATGCTTCTGTGAGTGAGAGTGGAAGCTCGTTGTCTGGCTTGAACAGGGAAATGGTTTCCACATGGAGGTAGTGGGGGAATATTTTAAAGTTAAAGCCTTTCTCTGCACACATAACCCAAATGTGTGCATATTCAAATTTCATATACATATGGGGAATGTATTACTTTACATGCTGTTTATTGATTTTGTCTTGCAATAAGAGTCCACTCTAAATAGGTGCAAACATTTTTTGCATGCTGGGCACTGTATTTCAGGTCTGAGATTGTTTCAGCTGACAGCTTTGTGGTTTCCACTGACAGAAGAGACTTATTTATGCCTCTCATCCTCTGTGTAGCCTCTCTGAAGGACTAGGCTGCAAACCACAGAGACTGCACAGCATTTGACAGGGCATCACACTATAAGACCCCTGCACTCTTATATGACTGGCAGCTACCAACCCTCCCATTTCTCTGCCTCTATTGCCATGATATATGCCTCTTAGTGAGTTATTGACAAGTTTACTGGAGGAAGTTGTCGGTTGTAATATGAGTGTGTTGTTTTTCTTTTGTATTGAACTAATGTTTTCCTCTGAGCACTTGAATAGCTGTTTTTTTTTTTCATTTTTGCAAGGAAATAAGAATGACACTATAATAACTTAAAGTAATTAACTGACACAGTACGTGATTATCTTTTTTAAAACAATAACTTTTGACTGATCTCTGTATTAAAATTTTAATTTTCATTATTTTATACAAAGTAAAAACTCTTTCATAATCCACTTTTAATCATTTCACATAAGAACTTTGGGATGACACACTGACTGACTTAAGAGTAATAAATTTAGTCTCGTAGCCATACCTCAGTCTATTATTCATTTTGGGGTGCAATTCCAGGAGGGGTTTTGAAGAGAAAATTAAAAGAATTTCAATTAGGCAAATTTCTGAATTGGAGGGGAAATGGCAGTGATGTGGAAAAGGCTTTTAATCTTGGTGAGCCACCTCTTGTTCCATTAAGCTCATATTCCCTGCTTATCTCACTAATCATTCTCCCTGTGCCGGCAGTCTTGGCGATTTTTAATAAACCATTACATCCTGATTCAGTCCATCAGGAGTGGCAGGAACACCATACGCTCATGAAGTGGGCTGGAAACAATCTAACTGTAGTCGAGCCCATGTACAGATGCTGGAGCCCAGTTAGACACGGGTTGCTTCTGAGTGTTAAGAAAAGCCTGTGAGAGAAAATTATCGGCTCAAAAAACCCTAAACTACTTCTGTCTGTGAAAGAGGTTACCTCAGTCTGTCAGTATCAGAATGGTTACATTATTTGTGTGTTTTGAATACTTTCAGTTCTTGGGAAGCTGCATTGAATCCTCTTTACAAGTGATTACCCTTTCTACCTGTGTGTAAACATAAACAGCTCAAGTAAAAAGTGTTTGGCATCATTAATGTTCTTATATTTTGTTTTTGTCTGGAAGCTTTTAGACCAAGACACCACAGCCTGCCGCCTGCATTCAAACAAAGCCTTTTTGTTCATTTTGCTCTTGTTTTAGCAGATGGCATGTGGGAAACAGTCTTTGTTGTATGGGTTTTTTATGTGCATTCAACATGTTTGATAGGTTGCTGTGATTCATATAAAATGGTAAACATCAAAAGGGCTTTTGGTGGAAGCAAACCGTTTGCCAGCAGCAGCAGCAGCAAGGACACACAGCTGCTCACTTTTGCCTTAAGCTCAGTAATTAAATATTGGAAAATAAGATTTCTGGCAATTCAGGCCATAGAGGGAAAAATAAAGACGTCCAGGTGGCAACTCAAAGCAAAGCACCTCATGAACCTTCAGCATCTATTTTAATAGTTTAGTGTGTTAAAGTTTCAATACAAAGCATATAAATTAATGCAAGTCAGATTTTCTACAGAAATGCTTACTTGTGATTTAGACGAGCAAAAAGAGAAAAAATATTTGCAGCTTCACTGCTTAAAAAACAAATTTCAAATTTTTTCAAGACTGAAAAATATAAAATGCTCAATAGTTTGAGGTGTTTTCAGTAGTTTTTTTTAAATAAATTTAAAATTTTGGATAACTTCAAGTAACAGGCTTCTTTTTTTTACCCCTCCCCTTCAAAAACAGGAACAAACTACCAAGATGTTTGATAAACACTCTGTGTCTACATTCAGTTTCATTTAGGTTAAAAAATACTTAAGTCATAATGAGGTGATTTGAAGGCACATTTAACTCCAGAATGTGTTTATGGATGTAAAAATAATTTCTAATCTATATTCTAAAAGACTATTAAACAGCGACAAACGGTTAAAACAATTGTGCGTACAACCTGAAGTGGACGGGTTATTTGCTGTGCTTCTGATATGCTTTTCAAGTTGATGGAAAGTGGATCTGTGCCCTTTGTCATTATGCATGCTTTCCAATCGATTCTCCACCATCCCATCCAATAAAGAAACTTGACTTTTATTCATAATTAAAGCTATCTAGATGCAAATCAGAGAGAGGCAAAGGGCACTTTGTGCTCCGTTGATATAAAGTATTCGTCTGGAAAGATGCATCATTTTTGTTTTGCTTTAGTTGCAAAGACAAAATAATAAAATATGTATATTCCTACATATTCAGAGAAGCACTCCAAACCCATTTATCTTATTGTCAAGAGATAAAATAATTAGCTCTGATTGAGACTTTATTTAAATGAGAACTGTTAATTTTTTTTGCTTTCCTGCCAATTTTCATACTAAGCAGTGTTCTTTAAAACATTTTGGTCAATAGTTTTGTTTTGCTTTTTTCCCAGGAGTCTGTCTGATTCTCTCCCAACACCTGTTTATTGATAAAATAAAAATAGTCTGTGTTTTATAGTGATAGAAAATTAAATACGTTTGCCAAACTATACTAATGATCTGCAAGAAAAAGGTAATTTCACTTGCCAGTAGCATAGTACACTTAAAAACCATTTTTAAAACACTGATGTTTTCACCTATACCAGTAACTGTTATTTTAACAAACTGCAGCAGGTCAGAAGTGATTATGTGTAAGGTTTTCTTCACACACAGCCGACTCCGATGGTAATCTCTGTATGAAAACACACAGTATATTTTTGCTGGAAGAAAAGCTCAAGTTATGATTTGGAAAAGGAAGATTATGCAGTGCACTGGAGAATAAGCTAAACAAAGCAAGCAGACAAATGTGCGAGGCAAAGTAATAACCTCAGATGCCAAATAATGCTGTTTGTCAATCCCAAATGTGGATGGTTATTTTGGAAAATTAGATTTTTTTTCCCCCTTCTGTATCAGGCTGACACTTCTGCTGCCTGTCTAACAGATCATAAGGAATTTACCATCCAATACAACACAGCCATAATATTATAACAACCTGCCTAATACTGACTGGGGGGGCTGCTCCTTTAGGAGCATGTTCATGTGATGTGAAGGCTGTTTTATCTGCAAAAACATGTAGAGGGGTGGGAAAGAATAAAAACTGTTTGAGTAATTGACAATACATGTGTTTTGTTTGTTTTCAGCAGAACATTACGATGTAAAAACGTGAACAGAGTTTTGTTACCTATCATTAATCTGTTTGTCATTTCAGTTATCAGTTTTAGTTTTCTCACTTGAAATCATGTCTGCAGTTTCAGTACGTGACCCTGTTTGAAGCGACAGCCTCATTTCCAGTTTTAACCAAACTTCAGTTTATATCTACCGTCGTGCTGATAAGAGTCTGCAGCAACGCTATGGCATCCTGATGATAGAAACAGTTAAAACTTTACTCAATATTATTTGCATTCTTATTTGAACTCTTTATGTTTTAGTGTGGAAGCTTATTTTTGTATCGGGGGGTGTGAATTGATTTTTCTGTTCATGATCTAATAATCCCAATGTGACAAATGTTCCAGTAATGTGGAACTTTCGAAATCTTTCTGGTGTGTTGTTGAGTTTATTTTGAGATATGCATCAGCTTTGGTGTGTGTATGTGTATATTTGCGTATATACTTGTCAGTCTGCCTTATCAAATGTTTACTGCCTGTGGTATTAGTTCTTGGTAGCTGTTATTGCAGCTCATTTCAGATTGATTGTATGACAAGCCGGAGAAGAAGGTGCAGGAGGCGGTCTGTGTGTGAGTGTGTGTTTACATGTGTATTGCTCATTGCAAGCTCTTACACACATCATTAGAGGCATTCAAATAACACAACATGAGCACAGAAAAGACAGTCATTAAGAGTGAAACTTTAGCAGATTAATTAATTATTTTCCTGGCAATTGAGGTATTCTAATTATTGTGCTCGTTTGAAACCTGTCCTCGCTGAGACTCCTTCCACGTGCACACTCATTAGCATTTATTCATAGTTGACAGTGTAACAAAGAAATATTGTTACAGCAGGCAACAAATACAGCATGCATCATTTCTGCATCATAAAGAAACAGTGTGTCTCTGCTTCAACTTGATTTCTGTCCATGATTTCACCACCCCGAAAAACTAGGGTGAAGAAATGTTTTAGGAGGTCTGTGACCTGAGATGAATTGTTATGAGGTCTTGAATTAAAAAGGCAGAGGTTAATGTCATTGTAATTATCAGTATGGAGTCTTACAAGAGATGATTTCCTCATCACCGAAGAGCCTGTGTGATCACATCTAATACATTAGACTAATAATTACATTCAAACGCTGCCTTTTTTCATACTTTGTTAATACCGGAGCCACCAAGTTTGTCATTGCTATGCCTATTTATGGGGTCAAAGAGCTAAGCGACCAGCTAATGGGGAATTGAGTAATGACAGACACATTAACACAGTTGCACTAACAGACGTGCAGAAGCACTGTGCTTGCTTTAACAGTGTGCCTGCAGCTTGTTGAGTCACACGTTATTATCATGCACGGTTTGTCTCATCAGGCCAAGGTGTCGAAGTGTAAAAATGGCCTTGGGTGAGTCACTGCAGTGAGGCTAAGGCTTTGCATTTACCCCCTAAGGGAGATGGAGAGGAGCTAGAATTGCTGTCCAAAACAATACATCATCTTTGTTATGTTTACCCACTGCCCACAGCTAATGTGTATAGTTTAAGAATTAACTCTGTTCCAATTTAGCAGTAAAATTGAATATTCTCAGACATATCATTGGATAATAATGTAAAACAACTTGATCCTTTAAAGGTAGCTGTCTAATATTATACTTCAATATTTACTCTGCAATCTTTGGCCAAGACAGAGTTTTTTTTCAGCGGGAGCAGTATGAGTGGTATTCATTTAGAGTATGACTGGCTCCACTGGCAGTGCTCTCTGACACTGAATACAGCCAGATGTGCAGTTTGTGATCTGCAGGGTTTGTGTGTCAAAGCTGTGCTGTCAGAGAGGCTAACCCCGACTGGATGGCTTGAAGTGTGTTTGCCACTGTGCCCTGACTAGTGTGTCCATCTTTCCTCTGCCTCCCTTGGGCAACTTAGTATGCAGAGTCTGCAGAAAAAAAGGCTTCACTAAGACAGAGCTCCAGACAGAAGCAGCTGTGATGAATGAGGCCTGGGGGTACAGACCTCAGAAGTAACCAAGACCAGAAACCATCTTTTGGACCTGCTGCTGGTATTCTGGGAGTATCATAAAAAAGCATTAAAAGAATCTGTGCGTCTGTGATTTAAAACTGAACAAATGATGTGTTATTATGTCTGCTATTAGACTAACAGTGCCAGTAATTGTCTTTTTTTTTGCAAAGTATTTATCAGTAGCTTGAAGTTTTTCCTGTTAGCTAAATTTATTGATGCCTAATACTTGGAGGTGGTTTACTATAGTGAAAATAATCTCATACACTCTTTTAATTTGCATCACGCTGAGATTTGTCACTGCTGCAGATGATGCTGTGTGAAACCACCCGAGTCTCGTTATGTGGAGGGGTGACAGGATTTGCATTATTCAGAGCATGATGCAAAACTGTGTGTTAGTTCTTGTCACTCCATGAGAGCCTGAGGTACTGTCCCACAGTGCACAAGGGGCTCCCCATGTAGCGCCGCCAGTAAGGCTTAATCTGGTCTGCTAGACAATTAGAAGTGGCTGCCGTTGACAAAGATCAGTTCCCCTGCTTCTTACAAGTCTTCCGTCATGTCCATGAATGCTGGATGTGGGAGAGTTCTCGTGAGTTAATCTTCCCTTCAGCACAATATTAGCAGTTTTTGCACAGAAAACATCCCACCTGATCACTGGGCCTAATTTATAAATGTACTAGAATAATTGCAAAATGCAATAATTGTTGCTGAAACATTCCTTCTGCAAAAGAAAATGGAAGTTATGTAATTTGGCCTTTATAAATGAAATGATCACATTAACACAAGACTACCATCTCTCGTTGCTCAGTTGTACTCAAAGACCAAGCATTTCTAGAAAATGGATCCGGTGGAGCTCAGTCAGAATAAAACTACATGATTAACCAATCCCTGCCTCTTAATAACTTGAAATCAGCAGTGGCCACGAGATAGATCAGGCTCAAGTTCTTCCCAAGACTGTGACAGAAGGTGCTACCCCTGTCATGCTGCGTATCGAGCCATTCACACCATCTTCTCCTCCACCTGTTCACATGCCTGGCCATAGCTGTAGCATATGCTAAATTACATCCCTGCAAATTTGGTGAGAAACCAAGGAGTATGGGTATCTGTGAGTACTTGTAAAAGTGATCTTGCACAGCCTCTTTTTCCACCGTGTTGCTTTTCCACACAGCATGACAAAATTGTAGTGCCTTCTGTGGTGGGCCTCACAATTCCAATGACTAGAGATTGCTTAGTGCAGAGGTTCCCAGGTTTTTATCAAAACCTTTATTTTTTGTTGTTGTTTTTAACCTATTTTGCACAAAAAAGCATTTTTGTGTTGAATAGAGACGGTAAAAAACAATTGCACCTAACACACTTACACTATAAAGGTGGTTTGTTGTTTTGCTATTTAAAAGATCATCAGCTCTGGATTGACTACTTCTTTTACTTGATAGCAGTGAATTATTTTTTGTTCACCTCTCGCAATTTGTGTGATGGGATGAAGCAGCTTCTGAAAAATGTAAAGACATTTTAGAATGTGTTTTATACGCCCATGTTTTTGTTTGTTTTTTGAGGACAGCCTTGAATTATTGTTTGAACACAATAATCCATGTTATCCAGTATATTCTGACAATATTCCAATGATGCTGGATGTCAGGAATGTTATGGTTCATTAGAGTTGATCATGATGTAGAAAGAAAATAGAAGTCAACCCTTCTGTTTGGACCTCAGGTCGTTGCCTAAACATTTTTTTTTATTATTCTTTCTTCACAAACATAGGTTTAGGCCATACTTCCAGGAGTAAAATTAGCTTTTCTTTGGCTAAAGCAGTAGAAGCAAACCACTCAAGTAATGAAATATTACAATGTGGTTTTTTTTTTGCAGCGTTTATATCTCTTTTGGTTTTATTTGCAGTTTCCTTTCTCTGTTGCAAGTTGCAAACTAGTACAAATGTATACTTAGTAACACAAATTATCAAATAATTGTACTGCTGATCAACAAACAAGCCAAATTAGCTCTTGCTATTCTAACATTTCTAAAAACATCTAACCTGACTGTAGTATCTTACCTGCAGGTGATAACCTGAACTTTACTGAGAGTCAGAACAGAGTGACACTAAACACTGCAAACAATATTTCAATAAGTAGTTATGAAATATGGTCCCATCTGGACACTTACTAAGTGTGAATCGTTTTGTCACACCTGTCTGAATGTGTTCTCCAGTTGTATTTAACTTAATACTCCAGCTCATAGAAACATTCTCTCTATGCCACCTTCTTAAAGAAATACATGAGTCCAGCAACATTCTGCTACTGAGCGCCACCTACAGGTTTCAGCTGAAACAGCAGGGTTATTAACACCCATGTTTGTATGAGCTCTGCTCATAGTCAATAGTTTAAGTTCTTGACTAAGAAAATTGTTGCACCTGAGAAAAAGATGACATATTTTTATACAAAATATACTTGTAAAAATATGGTTTTGAATTGGTAAACTTATCTTAGCGCAGACGCTACACATTTGCATATTTATATCTCGCATGTAAACATTTGTTTTCTAAATTTGAACACATTCCTGGTCAGTTCCAGCTGTGCAGATTTTTGAAGCAAACCCTAGTGGAAATGGCTGGAACCATTGTTATTTACGACCTGCTCATTGGTCTTGAATTTCCTTGGATGTCTTGGTCTCTCTCTCTGACACAAGTTGAAAAAAGTGGCCTTAAAGCAATACCTCTGTAATTGGGCCACTAATCGAATGTCACTGTGGAAAGCCAGGAGGAGGTGGATGGATTGAACTGTCCATGACGCAGGTGAGACCAAGATAAAAAGAAGATGGCTAGCTTGTCAGCTAAACCTGCAGGCCTGCTCTTGTCTTGTCCTTGATTGTTACCTGTAACAGTAAAAGACTGAGTGCAAAGAAAACTCACCTGGAAGTTGTTTTATTAGGGTGAAGAATACACCTTTAGAACGCAAGCTGGAACTATAGATTGCACATCTCCCCCACCAATCAAACTTCTGGACAAAAGCTTCTTATTTTCTAATCAGTGCAGAACTGCTTCCCCTCTACTGACCTCTGTGCTTCTTTTAGACCAGCCTTATAACTTTACTATTGTTGACTTCAGAGAAGAAGAACCAGCTTGCTGTAGTCAAGCAGTTCACAGGATTTAGTTTGCATCAAAGATTTAATCAAATAGGATCCAGGATGGATGCAAAAATTTATAATTAACAAGATAAAAATACACAAATACAACAAAATAAAAGGGGTTGTGGAGACTTATGCTAGGCTATTTCAGTAGGCAGAAAAAAGCCGTCCAGAATATAATTCTGCAGTTTTTTTGAAAAGTATAATTCTCTATTTAAAATACTAGAATTTATCTCTGTCTCCATTCAACAATCATCTTTGACTTTAATGTGCTCTGATGATAAAACAATATTTGAACTTCCACATTCTCTGTTTCCATCCTCAATGACCACTCTTTTTCATTTGATCTGGGATTTGAGTTTACTCTGCTGGTATTAGTTAGACTTTCAGAACCTCAATCATGTGGAAAAAAGAAAATACATTTTATCAACAGAAAACTACTTTGCCAGCACAGCTTTTAACTTGGCATGAAAAAAGGTTTCTCATTTTATTTAGAAAAGACTCAGTAGAAAATCTTAAGAGCCTGTTTCCATGTATTACGAAACACAAAATATACGCGCTTATTTGTGCAAATGATAAAAGCAGTACTTTTACAGCAATTTAAAAAAACTTGGTCTGAGGTGAATGTCACAACATTTGTTTATCTTTTTTTATTGTCATTTCTATTTAGTGTGTGAAGCCCTGTTTAGAACAGAGCATGCAGCGTGCAGCATCTCTGCACTCTTTCATTAGATGCGGTGGTGGTTTACCAGTTATAGTTCTCTTCAAACTGACACACAGCATGCCTGTAGACAATGCTCCCAAATGATTTCATGTCATACAACTGCTTCGACAAAAAGACAGTTTGCCTTTCATTCCAACTTCAAAAAATTTAGAAGGAGAAAAAGAAAAATAAGCAAAATGACATGCATATAGAAGTCAGTCTTAGAGCTGAATGTCAAGAGTGACAAACGTGATTTGAAATATAGTCTCCCACCTTCGTCACAGTAAATGTAGCTTTCTCTGAATGTCATTGTATTCAGTGTTTGTCTTTTGCTCAGTGTGATTTGACCAAATAGTTTAATTTAGCGCTGCTGCTGTTTTCCTGTTTACCAATCTCTGTGCTCTGCAAAGGGTGTTAATGTAATGTCAGATCAAGTGCCTAGGGAGCTGAACCACTTCATCAGCTGATACATTGCTCCCTGAGCTGGAGTATCTGTTCAGTCAGCCTCCCACATTCCTGCTGATAACTGTATCAGAGCAACAGGAAGTTCTTAATCACAGCAATACACTGTAACAGAATGACAGGTGACAGACCACTCTCACAGCCCCCCGACAAAAGTCTGATGAAAGAAAGACACACATCATCTACAGCAGGGGTCTCAAACTCAATTTACCATGGGGCCACTGGAGGCAGAATCTGGTTGAGGGCGGGCCGCATCATGC
>JAVKLF010000073.1:16070551-16105750 GCA_034783495.1 Millerichthys robustus | reverse complement strand
TCACTCAGGGAGCGAGCGAGCGGGGGCTCCCCCCGCCCGCTCCTGCTCCGTGTCTTGCTCAGCTGTGACTTGTGGGCTGCACTAACTATATACTTTTATATTAAGGTGGGGGCCAGAAAATATCATCTCACGGGCCGCAACTGGCCCGCGGGCCGGGATTTTGAGACCCCTGATCTACAGTAATGGACAGGATACACTTGTTTTTCCTCTTTTCACCCAGATGAACAGAAACCACAACTGCCAAAACTAGCCCCTGATAGCACTTTATGGCTCAATAAAATTCATATTTAAACTGATAAACAAACAAGGTTTAGAAATAAAAATTCGACTGTTTTGTGAATTTATTTCTGGGAGATAAAAAAATAATTTTACCACAAATACAATTATTTTTGTTGTTCTCTCATCTTCCCGTGATGGAATACAACAATAAAGTTTTCCCTTTAAAATCCATGATATGATTTACTCTGGTGCCTGTTTAGGCTTACCTCCTTTCACATCAAATCATCACAATGTTAGATCCAAACAAGAGATATTTTTACACCAATGATGTTATTTCACTCAAAAACAGGATGGCTCCGTCACTGAAGTGGTAGTAATTGTCCAACACTCAATAGCTTTAAAAGATTTACAAACAGTGTCTCCATTTCAAACCTAATAATCTAGGAAACATTCGAGCTGCAGTTTGTATCTTTTCACTGAATGTTTGTTTTCCGTTCTAATAAAACTCCTGTCCAAGAAATATTTTAAAGTTTTGTTTAAACATTGCAGAATTATTTCTGTTTGCTAAAAGCACCATGATATACCAGCTCTTTCGTCCTGTGGGTGACTAGTTAAACGAATGGAGTGTGAAAGGTTAAGTGCTTCAGGGTTTGAGCTACTGATGATAAACTACTCTGTGAAAATGTAGTTATGAGCACAGATTGTCTTATCTGATACTCACTGAAGCAGCTGAAAGTGAGATGTTAAGCCTAAAAGAAACAAAAATCTAGTTGAAAGAAAAGGTTACATAGAAGCTAAAAGTAGCAAAAAGTTTGCTAAAAGTAACAAAAGGCTAAATAAATGTTAGAAGAAATATAACCAACAATAAAAATTGTAAACTACAAGCTTAAATAATCAAAGTACTATAAAAAGACAAAAAAGAGCAAGACTGCTGAAGTAGATTTTAAACAGAACAATGTTTTTAAAGGAACTGAAAACATGTATTTGAGGAACAGCTTTGTAAAAAAAAAAGTTCAATATTTTCTAAGTATATAACTAAACCTAAGGTCATAACACTTTTATTTGAGCTGAACAATAAAATGTATGAATGGCAAAACTGCAGGAAGTATGCAAAAGTAGTTAGATTGGGAAAAAGTACAGAAAACTGAAAAGAAAAAAAAAAACAATAATGGAAATGCTGAATCATCATTCACACAGTTAGCCATGAGTAGCATGTTCCGCCTCAGCCAAGTATAGACACATTTTTATAAAAATGATCAAGAGACCAACTCGGTGCTGCTGCTGAGCCCAGGGCAACATGGCAGCAGCTCAGCTGGGAACTCCTCAGCCCACCACCTTTAAAACACTCATTCTAGTAAAGCTCTGCCCTCACCTTCTGAAGGGAAGAAGAGCAGAGAAACAGGCTCCTCAGGCAGAACAGACTCTGGACCTTGTGGTGGAAAATGGGGCAATGTCGCCACACTTCCAAGAGACACCAGTTTTTTACCTTTAACTTCTCCTGTGCAACAATATCAAAGATCATTTTAAATCAGTGGCTCGTATTAAACACCAAATACTCAATTAAGTTCAAAGATATGATGCTATATTTTTTTTAAGGAAATGAGCACTGCTCTGAAAAATAGAAGGTAAAACACGGAGATACGTTTTCTGTTGTCTTGTGTTGTGAATATTCCCAGACAGGAAGTCCTGTCAGATAGTTTTAAATTAGTGACAGCAGGAAGGTTATTTGTTTGGATCTTGTTGGGGGTGACCGCCTGGCCTGTAGGCTGCTTTTAGGTGTTGGTACTGTATGTACCTGAGCAGCTGAAGCTGAATATACAAAGTGCTGTGACCCGGGCACAGAGGAGTAAACAAGGAGGTCCTCCTCACTGTGATCAGGCACAAAACCTCTGCCAAACGAGCACAAAGACATTTGGAGGTGGGTTTTTTAAGATATGCTTCAGTCAGTTTATTTTTGGTAGGCGTTGTCTTTACTTCTAAAGATCAACAGCCTTCGTATAAAACATGTAAACAGTGTATTCACAGCCCCAAACTATAGTAATTCTTTGTGTTTGTCACATATGTAAAATAACAAGACTATCATAATCAAAGAGAAGCACCCACATAGCTTAACAAACCCAACCTGAGGGAATTCCTCACTGTCACAGTCACATCCTGTGAAGGTTAAAGAAAAGGGCACAGATGGCCTTTTGCTCTAAATCAGCAACTTTTCCAGAGTGTGGTCAAACACTCACACATGGGGTTTATTCACACACTAACCTACTTACTGCACATTTTCTTTTTTTTTTGTCATTAATGTGCAGTCAGTTGAAAAATTCCCCTAAAATTTCAGGGAAACTCAGTTTTAAAGAAACTAGAAAACTCAATAAAGTAATAAGAACAAAACTCAAAGTCCTAAAGTGATTTAAGGCATTATTTTACAAAATACAGCAGTTTGCTTGAGATTTGAATCAATTTTTTTTTGTCAAAGTGACTCTTTTATTAAGAAAAACATGACTATTTTTTTAATAAAAACATTGCATGCAACATTTGCATAGCTCTAGACCTTTTTTTACGCACAGAAAATATCTGAACACAATGAAAAAATAGTCATTTTTTGTGTTTTTACTCACAGAGAGTGTATTTTAGATAAACATTGTAACCCTAGCCTTATAATTAATGTCAAGCAAACCGAGACACTAAATGTTCATTTACACAGATATTCTTGTTACTTCATCAACAGACGGATGAGGGTGTTAGGAATCAGAGGGTTTAAATTTTAGCCTGCTGGGATCCTGTGAGGCCTGCAGGTGAGGAGCAGAGCTGCAGAGGCTGCATGCTAATGTCAAAGGAGGCGGCGCTGGGGCATCATGGTGATGAAGTGAGGTGAAGTGATGGTGTGTGACTGGCTGGGTATGACAGAAAGTGTAACTGTCACCTGGACTCCCTGAGGTCCACCTGCTCCACAGCCAGAGTTTAGAAGAGAGAAACAGTCATTAACCCTGTCACATTGATTCAGCTCTCTTCTTTTGTTTCTTCTGTCCAATACTGTGAAATAAAGCAACTGCAGTACCGTAATGATATCCTCTTTGCCATTGCTGCCATCTCAGTACATTCTTTTGCTCAGTTTGCTTGTTTATTGTGTCATCAAAGGCCCAATATATTGTATCGTGTCATTACTGTGACATATTTGTTTTTCTCTTCCCTGCATGGCTGCTCAACTGCCTTTTGATTTCCTGACACCTTGGATTGTTTGGAAATACTGATGGAAACCAATGTTGTGTGATAATGAACAAATCAGCTGTCAGTCAGCCATAGATCTTTCCACTTTCGTTGCATCGCATGTCACTCAGGATGTGCTCAGACACATTCAAACACATTTATTCTTCCCGTCTGACTACTGCTTTTTCTATATTACGAGTAAGCCCTGGATTCTTTCTAGTGCTCCATATCCATCCGCATGCTGTTTGTTCATCAGGCAAACCATCTGCTGAAGTTGTGTGTTTTTCTCTGCATGCCATCCCCTTGGCACAGAGCTTCATGTGGGGGTGCTCTACCAATTATCTGATGCGCGCGGGGCGCCCAGCACGAGCCTCAGCCCACTGCACCGGCATGAAGTCTGTGTGCTCACTCTAGGTAGCCTCTCTGCACGTCATCAGATAATGGGGAGAGCGAGGGGGAGTCCGCTCCTCAGCCCGTCTCATCACTCATTTGGCGAGCTGATTAACTCCTCTCTGTGACCAGCAATAATCTACAGCATTTCATGGCCCATTTCAGAATTAGTGCTTCTTTGTATGTTCAAACCAATCTATGCTTGCAGCAGGGTGTTTTATTTTTCCTGCAATAACCACTGCTCCCTGTTTTTGTGCAGTGTACCATGGAAAACAATAACGCTGGAGATGTTAGCAGTGGTAATTGCAGTCATACACTGTTGTCCTATTGTGCACAAATTGGGTGGCTACACCATTTTTCTATGAGATAACACGAGGCTGCATTCAGCAGAGATGAACTGAGACATGACCACCAAGTTTCTGTCAAATTAGGTTTAAATAAAAGTGAACAAGAGAAATAGCATTTCTGCAAAAATGTTGGGTGGATGTTGAGAGTTAAATGACTTTGCTTAAAGTTGCTGAAGAAGCTGAAACTGAGTTGTTAAAGCTAAGAGAAGAAAATTGCTAGCTAGAGACTAAAAAACTAGATAAAGGTAGCAAAATGCTGGTTATACAGCTAACTGTAGTAAATAGTTAAAAGCAAAATAATAAATATGAATATCGAAACTCTAGCTAAAAGTAGCAAATAGCTAGTTTAAAGCAGAAAAATAGCAGCTAAATACGTATAATAAAAAGCTAACAATAATAGGTAGCAAAATGCTAGCTAAAAGTAGAAAAAAGATAGCTAAAAGCTAAAATTAGCAGAATGGTAGTAAAAAGTACCAAATGGCTAACTTTAAGTAGTTCAACAGTAGCTAAAAAACTAAAAGGAACATAAGACAAAAATAGAGCCATGATGCTAAAGCAGATTTCAGAAAGTGTTTTTGAAAGAAGAGACCTTATTGCATTCCATAAAGGTAGATATTTCAAATAATTTGAAAGTGATAAAAACAAAGTGACTAAAACAGCAGAAGGGTTGCAGAAATATAATAGTTGGACTATTATACAGACATGTAGGCCTATAACAATCACACACATACATGAATGTATGGCAATCGAGCACAGGGAGTCTCCACGGACAAAATCAATTAATTTAATTATAAATTATTCATGTACAACATTTTTGATCATACCTCTTTTTGATGGGAGTCTTGCAGCGCTCCAGACTTTTATGTCCTCTTTTGTGTTAGAAGATGAAAAACATGTCTCCTACTTCATCTTGTGTGATACTTTCATATGCCCTCTGTATATGAGCCACCTCCACCCCCTCCCCACGACCCAATCGTTATCAATACTTAATCTAAATTGATTTAGATTTTGCTTTAAAGTTGTAAGGGTGAGCTGTGTCAAGCCTGTCATGAAGCATATCAGTAATACTTTCAGGATTGATCTTTTATTTAGTATTAATTTAGGAAATTGAAGGAGGGAGATAAGCGACACAGAGCTTTTTAGAGGCTTTATCTGGCGTGGTGTACGGCCTCAGTTAGTTCACATGTGGTAAAAGTTAGAGGAGCAAACCCATGCTGCCTACTGACTGAAGCATACAAGTGATCCTGCAGGGATGGTGGAGGGGAGGATTAATTGGGAAACATGATAGGGGGACTCTGTGCAAGAAAAACAATCTTTTAGGGCACAAGCTTTCCCTCTTATTAAAACAGTATCAAACTTATTGAATTAAGCATGTTTAAGGTAGGAGAGATGGCTTGTGTGAGTGTAGACTGAGCTCAGTCGTTGAGGTCATCTTTGTTCACATTTTGATGCCAAACGTCGCTTACTCGTGTGGGAGTGTATTTGCCCTCGTCTGGGAGCCTGTGAACGTATGTTCCTAAAGTTTCTTTTTGTCTACATCATTCTGAAGGCTTTTCAGTGCTGTCTTCCTGTTATTTGTTGGCTTTTTTAAAGGTGTCATCAGTGAACCCTTACACTGGCACTCCATTACTTTCTCAGTCTGTATCTAATAATCTTGTCATTTTCCACCACATTTCCTCCTCTAAGCAGTCAATTAGTGATGCAATACTCAGCCGCCTTCAGAGTCCTCTGAAAATTGTGTCTAAAAAGGTTAATGTAATTTCAAAAGCATAAAGTGGATGGAATAGTCTGCTTGGAAGTGTGTCTCACTCATTAGAGAACATCTCCTCACCCACTATCCCAGACTGGAATCTGATGGAAAATGGGTGTTTAAGGAGTCAAACTGCTGTGGACTAGATGGCATTGGTTTGTTTAATGCATATTTTTTCATCCAGATAATCTTTGCTTAGTGATTTAAAATTATAGTTTTGAACGGTGTATTTAAAAAATGCATGTAGCACAGCTTTAGTTAACTCGTGCTCTGACATCCTCTCATTTCATCAGGATGTCCTGTTGCTGCAGCTGTGCAGTGACTGCAGTCATTACGTTGTGACATTTGTAAGCATCAGATCTGACAGTTAAAGTTGAAATAATATGAGGACATGTAAGTGGAGGGTGTGGAAGTAGCACTTCTGAGAAACCAAATATATATATACACAGTATATATCATATTTTATTTGTAAAAGTCCCTCAGCAGTGTAATATCTCTGCTCTTGTTACAGTTTACAGTAAAAACTCTGAATCCCAGTGGGCCCACTGTCTCTATTTGTTCTTTTCAAAATGGCACAGTCGCTTTCAGCTGGACACACTGTGGTTTCTGCTTTGACAAGGAAAAATGGTTATTTTTTCTTTTGTAATAAAATTTTATTCTTTGTAAAATAGGGTTTAGGCTTAAATTCTGTTATATTCATGTAGCGAAGAATGTCAGATTTTCAGATTTCCATCACCTGTTTAACAGCAATATTTAAAAAGTTAGATGTTACTAAAAAATATTTCACATCATTTCAGCACCTTGTTTCAATGAAGGAGCGCTTCTAAGACTCCATAAAGAGAGACCTTGGTTAGATGTTTTTCATATGAAAAATGTACTTTTTAAGAAGTCTGTTCTCAAACTAAATTTTCAGAGAAAAAACTTTAAGAAGATTTTTTTCTTTTGGAAATCCATACAGTACTTTTTAGCACAGGTCTTGCAAGTCAAAGTGAATGAACAAAACCACATGAGCTTCCAGCTGTACATATTTAAATCAAGTTTCCCCACAATCCACTTCTAAGGACTACCCTTGAGGCCATCTCTCAAAGAACTGGTTTGGGATTCGTGTCATACAGGGATCTGAAGGACAACTTTTTCAACTACAGGCTAAAAATGGAGGCAGAGCCAGAATCTCCCCTTAATCTTTAGAGTCGCTGGTTTATGTCTGAATATGACAGGTCACAAAGCCTGGACTGAAGTTGATTCACTGCATCCAGCTCGTGTTATCGTCCGTACTGATTCATCTTCAGTGTGTGCTTTTGTACTCCCCCTGAATGCCCATTGGTTCAGCGTTACAGCCTATTATCCACTGCTAGCATGGGAATAAATATTTTCCTTCTCTGTGCTCACATGTACATCCAAGCAGTAGAGATAAAGGCAAAAACATTTGTGATACTTTTAAATAGCTTCGGACGAAAAACTGATAATAAAGCAAATTGTATTTGGCACATTCCTAACGCATCTTAAACCTTTGACTCTTTGTAGCCCACTCTCTATGTTTTCCTCACTGGAGAATAGCGATAAGATGTCTCATTTCCGTTTACTTTTCAACATTATTCACGGTTGTGGAGGTGTTGCATGGTTTTGTTCCCAATGCTGCCTCCATTTTTCTGTGTGAAAGGACTCTGAATCACCTGTCTCAATCTAAGAAAATACAATTACTTTCTGTTACTCAACTCTGAGTCATAGGAAACGTAGAAAAGACGCTGCGTGTTCAGGCCAAAACATCTGATGTCACACGTCAGATCAGAGCATCATGGAAACAAATTCACCTTCTGACCCAGTTTATTGGGTGGGGACATGGTGAGACTTGAGGGATCGTTTCTGTACAGATGTTTTTATACTGAATGACAGAAATGCAGATTTTTTATTTTTTTTTTGGATGAAAGATGGTTTCCTAATGATATCCCTAATGTGCTGGTGTCCAGCCAGATGAAAGATGTGATACCTTGACCTGAAGCAGCTTACAGCCAAACTTGGATTGCTGGTGACAGTGTTATCAGCACTCTGCACACATGGTTAGAATTTCATCTAGTTGATAGTTTTCTTTGAATTGTTGAGAAACTTCAAACTCAAATCCTGTCTAGATCTCGTTCCAACTGCAGAACATTATTGAAACCGACACATAGGAGGAACATCTATGAGGATTATAAACTAAAATGTGGCCCAAGCCCATCTCCCCTAAATTAGTTACCAAATTAGCTTATGAAGGATTCCCAATGTGTGTGAGATTGATGTGATCCCAGGTCTGGCCTGTGACCCTTTAAGCTTGAGGTTGTTGTGGGGACGTGAGCTGCAGATATGTCTACCTCTCATCAACCAACAGCCAATCATCAGGGTGGGGGGAAACGCATCAGCCTAAGCCTTGTGCTGAAACAGCACGATGGTGTTTTTATTAGCTTTTAAAGGATTATAATTGTGTGCTAAGTACTCATCTGTCAATCACACAGATGGAAGTTGAACCTTAATCCTCATTCTGGAAGCTTTCCTGCAGTTTTAGGTAGACTGATTTTCATGCCTGTCTTTTTTCCCTTCTTCCCTTGAAACTTCCAAACCCTCATTTCACTCACAAAACCCACAAAAAGTTCAGTCAGTATTTCCTGACACCTGGCAAGCTGGACCTTCTTACAACAGGACATAACCTTGAATGTTTTAATGACACTGTCCAAATCACATCAACCATCCACTCCCTAAATGTCTTGCAGATGTTTTTTTCTTTTTTTCTTACTTTTCTTCTCCCCTTCTGGGAACATTAGTGAGCCAATCCACTAAACGTCAAAGCTGAGCAACTCTGAAGTGTAAAACAAGTGAGAAGATTTATTATTCCTGCAACACATACACAGTCTCACATATGGGTTCTAGCCTTGAACCAGTGGGAAGTCCACAGCTCTTTATGCTTAATCTGAGCCTCTCATATAAACCAGCTAATTAGAAATAGTTTAACTATGCTTAAGCTTGTGAAAAGCATATCATGGATGTTTATCCAGCGCTTAATTGACACCGTAAAGGAATCCATATTCATAAACACACAGACACACACTGACTGCTTTAAGCTGCTTTTTTTAACAGAATGTCAGATTTAATTGGGGTGTGCTGAAAAAAAACCTTTTCCTGCTGAGCATTCATTAGTATTCAAATATGCTAAGAATGCTAAACAATGACAGTTTTCATTTACAAATACAAAAAAATGTAGGCAAATTGCATGCAATGGTAACATACAAACTTTTATGTTGATGAGTACCTTTGTTAGGTGGTGTTCATTTTATATTCTTCATGCAGCAGCCAAAGTGCCTACTATATGGAACACAGCAAAGGTTATTGTCATAATTTATCCTCCAGTTTCCCCAAAAAGCACCTCTAGGTTCTCTGTTTGGAACCCACAGCCCAATTCTGCTGCTATATAGAATGAAAGAACCAACCTACATGATGATCTGCTGTGTAAGCGACCTGTACATTGTTATGGCTTGGTGTGAGAATAACAGCTCCAGTTTTCAGCATCATATGATGTCACTCACAGACATTTTAACTGGTGTACAAGAGTGATTGGCCTGGCTTCTTTAACCAGCTGCCTTGTTTGTCAACTGTCCGGTAATTCCTACAGATTCACTGCCAAGCACTGCAAAAATTATTACATTCACTAATATCATGTGCTACATAAATTACCTAAATATAAAACTATAAAACCACTGACCTGCTCTACTTTTTTAAATTTCTGTAATATTTAAACTAACACTCTTTTAATTAGAGCATATGAAGAAAGATCAATTTTGAATTTCTGAATCTGAGAGTAGGACACCAATGTGATCAGTGAGGGAAATAAATTCCCTTCTTAAGACTGCCCTCTTGTTCACAAATGTCATTTTAAATTTTCTGTGGAGATGCACCACAAATTAGCAGGTCTTCACTATCCTAATTAATTAAAATAAGGTGAAATACAGTGTGATGTTGACCTGAAATAAGAATAAAAGAACCAAGCATGTCTCAAAAATAAAAGTCCTGTCAGCCTCAGTGTTATACAGTCTTATCTGGAAAAGTGAAATCCAGAGAGAGATAGCTCTTAAGTCCATGTTTCTCCTGTGCTGCTGTGATCTTTTCCCAGCTGATTTTTCAGTGTCTTGTTGATAAGAGCAGCCTGCTCTCTCTCTCTCTCTCTCTCTCTCTCTCTATGCTTTCACCATGGACAGCAGCAAAGTATTGTGTTGACCCAGCTGACCTGCAGGCACCATAAACCAGTCTGCCTCTGTGTTTTTAACTGCATTCCATCTAACAAACACATACTTCTATGCACACAGGAAACCTTTGGAAACTGGCAAAAACCAAGTGAACGCTACAGCACAGAGACCACACATAAATAAAAGATTTAATTCGTGCACAGACAGGATGCACACGGGACACCATGTTACCGCAGTGAGTGCACCACTGTCAACATGTGACTTTGAATGTTTAGGTCACAAAGACAGTAGGACACTGATACACTCCATGCCAGTAACAAGCCACAAACACACATCCCTGTGGAGGGACACATATCACAGCACACAATTGTTTCTCTGTAAGAAAAAAAAAGCTTCTTGTTTGGTTTTCTTTGTTTGTTTAACCTACATTGGTTTTCTAGAAATTTCTGTTTGTTAATCAATAAAACTGCATCACGTCGTGTCTCGCTGTTGTGAAGTTAACAGTCAGATTGACGTAGAGATGAGCAAATGAGATTGGGCGTGCACAACAAAACCCATTCCAGGAGAGGAAGGGATTTCAGGCAGTAGATACATTTGTGGAAATAAGTCCATTTTCCCAGCACACAAAGATAAAGCTACAGAGTGCTCAGAGTACAAATGAGTCATAGCCCTCTCATTAGCTTGCCATGGTTCCAGTAAGTATCTTAATTAGATTATTGGGGGACTTACAGGGAACCAGTGGCTCTGTTTGCCCTGCACCTCTTGACTTTTGATTACAGACTGTTTCCTGCTAATTGTTTTGTTTTGTTGCAAAATCAGAGTTCATGCCTACTGTGACATGTCTCCTCTGTGGTCACTTGATAATTTTTTTTTACTCTGTCTGATACACTTATGTAAATGTGGTCTTTCTATTTTTATGAGAGTTGAAGGAGGAATGTAGGAAGCATCCACGGAGACACAGAGAAATTGCCATGGGGGTTGACAGCAGAGGTGCTACCGGATTTTCATTCTTTTGTGTAGCCACTCATTGTCTGACGACTTCTCAGCTTCAAGTGTCTCAAAAGATGAGAACTGGAAGCTGAAAGGTCATAGTCTAGATTTAATAATCCTTTATACCTGGTCTTTTTCTCTAGCTTGAGTGGCAACTTTACTGTTGGGGCCATGTGATCAACACAGTTCAGGTTTTTAGACATGTTCTCACAGAATGAGTGTGTTTTAATGGACTGCTTAATGCTGTTAATTAGATTTTCCAATAGACCTCAAAGTATATAGTAGAAATAAAAAAAATCTAGTAACTTTTATCGATTTTAGTGATAATTATTCACAGTTGTAAGATTCCTGTCTTCCCATTGTAATCAATGACCTATCATGGACCGCATGAACCCAATGAAATATGTCATCTATTCGAGCACAGACATAACACAGTCTTATTAAACTTTCAGATGCACCTAAATACCATTTTCACCTCTCAGTGCAGCCAAGCGATAGGCTTCCTTTTCAGAGATCTCTCAAACCAATCATGCCTGAAAAGCTTTTCAAATCGTTGAGTGGAGGAGCTCTTCAATTTGAGGAAGGGTTATGTTCTGCCACGCTGCAGGTAGAACAGTGCGGTGTTGAGAGCGCTGATAAATATGATTCTTTTAATACAGTAGCTTTGTAGGTCAGTCTTTGGAGGGCCGAGGAGCACTCGCTCATTTGGTTTCCCCTGCAGAGCTCGCGCAGCCAACAGACACAGGAACACGCAACCTTTAAAGAGGGATTTGAAAAGGTCAAAGCATAGGCATGCAGAATGGTAATATAAAGTGCACTTCCAGAGGTCACGGGGTCAATACAGGCTTTATATCTTTATATTCCTTTCCAAGATTTCCTGTACAGTCTGTTAAGACCTTAAAAGACTAATTTTTGCAGGGGTTGCCGATGCTTTTCATTGTGAAAATAATTGGAACTTACTTCCAATAAATTCTGCATCTCATGAGTTTTTTTTTTTAACTTTCTGATGATTATGGGGCCGTACTCTGAGGGAATAATACCAATGTGAGGGTGTCTGCCTGGAAGTAGTTAAAATGTGGTCGAGACTGGTTTAGTCAAGGTTGATCCATCTGAACACGCCACTTGGACTTTTTTCAACAGTCTCTTAAAGATCTTGTTCCTGCTGTCCTTCATACCTCTGAACTTTGAGGTATTATATGACTTTGTGGTGTTCTCTTGATGAATCAGGAAAATTTCTTTAAAACTCAATCTGTTTGGTTTCTGCCACAAAACTGAGTGGATGCTCTTAATCTTTACTTCAGTCCTGTGTGATATCACTGCATGCCTAACGACTCTTCTATCATTGGTCTAATTAATCCCCTGACACTTCTGTAACGGACTGTATTTACCAAGAACATTAAATTATAACTGTTTTAATACCTAGACTATGTATTACTGTGAATGCAGTGAATGTTCTGGTTTATTAAAAGATTAATAATATGATGAAACACTATTATCCCCTGTATTAGTCACTTGGTGTGTTTGCTGCAGACTGTCTTTCTGCAGTCTGTTTTCGTCTCCTACTTATCCTTGTTTGTCTTTTTCTATGTGCAGATAAAAAGCGATTAGCATAATTAATTACAGCAGTGCTTTGCACCTCATGTTACTTTGTTGTTTATTAAAAAAGTGACACCCATCTCTTTTGGGTAGCTCCTGTGGCACCTCTCACTATTTTCACGTTTAGGGATAATTTAAAGAGACAGATTAGAAAACAGTTAGCTAGAATTAGAGAGGTCATTGATTTTCTAAATGACAACCAGACCAAAAGAGACACTCTTATTGAGTGGAGACTTCCTTTGGATAGTTTATTTCAAAGCTGGAGGTGAGGTAGAAAGCTGAAAATACCATTTTGTTTAGCAGTGTTGTACATCATCCATCCTGTGTGACAGATTTCTGTCCCTTAGCACTTTGAGCTAATTTAGTTGCACTACAGAAAAAACAAAATTGTCATCAGATATATAGTTTTTTCCTTCTCTTTGCTGCAGTTCATGTGCAGAAGCCATAATGCTCAGAAATTCCCTAAGAAACAAGATTATAGCCTGCTTGATATCTTATTTAATTTTGCCCTACATTTATAATCTCAAACTAATGTGTTAGATTCACTCTTTATTTGATCTGCTAAATGGTTTTATTCATGTGAAATAATTTAGTTTTTTATTTTTAACCATGCTAATTATGCCCACTATGGAAATTGTCTGTGCTTGTCTTTTTAATAGTTCCTGTTGTAGATTGTTTAAAAACTAACACAACTTATACACACTCTCAGATCAGTCAAATAGTTTTTGTCATTAATATGTCTCATAAGCCTACATAACGCAAATACATTTATAAATATGTTGTACTTTTGGTACTCACGTAAGAAATGTAAAATACTATACTAACAAAGACTTTGTATATGGAAAAGCTGGAAACGTGTAAGTCAGTAATCTGTCGTTCTGCCCTGAGGTGAATCTCATCATGCAAACATGTCTGAAGACACTGACACTAATGCTGATATATTACTCTGAGATAAATTATGCAGACCAGAGAGACTTGGAAGAAATATTTGTTCGTCCTATTCCTGCTGCTGTAATGATTCAAAAATTAGTTTTACAAGTTTCCTAACGTTGTTTTTTGTGTTAAGCAAACACAATTATGGATGTTTTTTGTTATATACTGTACTTAGCAGAAATAACTTTTTCTCATCAATGTTTTGTTCTGAATGTAGTTAGCTATTTCTTACCTTTTTTGATTGTATTTTTTTTCCTCACCATACATAAAAGTAAGTAATGGAAATATGCCTAGTTCCTGGGGTGAATGAGAACAAACCAAAGGCAAGGTTCAAGAATAAATGGGAACTAATGTCAGCATTTTCTTATATTCAAAATAAAAGAGTTTACTCTAGTAGTTTTTCAGCTCCTTTGAATGCAATTCTGCAATGTGGGCTCACACTCGATGTGAACAAAGCACTCAGCTAAATCAAACCATGTGGAAGATTGAGTCGCATGACTGACCTACATGAAGCTGGTGATAGTCTGTGTAGGTAAACAAATATGGAGGAATGAGACAAGCCAAGAACCTTGGAAATGTTTAGGATTATATAATAGAGTGTTGCTAAATGTAAAAAGAGAGAAAGAACAAGTAAGATAACTATCTAAGATAAATCTTGGGGATCAAGCAGAGCAGAATAAAGATTATTTTAATTGTCAATTTAACTAGGTTTTCTACTTTGTGGTTATTAAAATCTGCTCCTTCCTCCGTAAGCAGTTTACATTTTCCCAGGTTGTTGCTCTGAGTATGTAAACTCTCAACAATTTGCACAGTAAGAGAAGCTTGTAAATTTACCAGATGCATTTGACAAAACCCAGATCAGATCTTAATTCCACTTTCTACATCGTGTCTTTTATCAGACCTGCTTCTGTGTTTGATGTCACCCACACAGGCATATGGTTCTGCTCTCTGGATCAGTTACATTCAGCCCCTGTTCTGCTCAAGAGTCTGTAAATCTGCCAAAACCTCACAAAGGCTATCCTATATTGTAATGCAGAAAAGGGTCACCTTTTTTAGAGTAACAAATGTTTGTTTACTTTTTGTCCGTTTTCTGAAATATTCAGCATATTACAGGATCCTTTATCACCTCCCACCAAAGGGGAAGGGGCAGTAATGTTTATCTGTGTGTTTGAGTGTTTATAGTGTCAGTAAGCGTCTCATGAGTCACTGAACAGAGTGCTAAGCAGCACAAATCTAAAACCCTCTTGACTTCCTAAAGTTACTTTAGTAATATAATTATTATCCAGTTTAAATAAAAACAGTAGGTGAATAGAAAAATGTTAAGTTTAATTAAAAATATTTGCATATAATCTTGAACATTTGTACTGGTGTTTCCAATGAGCTCTGTGATGCAAGTAAAGTCATAATAGCTTAAGTTAGAAAAACAGATATACAAAGTACTTTCTAATGCATGTTCCTTCTGACCTTGTGGCATTAAAACCCACATGAGGAATGAAAAACATCACATGTGAATAAAATCTTAAAGAGGCAGCAAAATTATTTGCATTGCTTTGTAGTGTGATAGAATGCAGCCTACACACTGTCCCACCTATCTGCCTCCGACTGGGTTATACAGTTGTGGGAGAAGGGTTCATAAGAACACAAAAGAGAAAGACACAATCAGTGAGCAGCTGTAGCACATCTCTG
Organism: Millerichthys robustus; assembly: GCA_034783495.1. Classification (NCBI taxonomy): domain Eukaryota; kingdom Metazoa; phylum Chordata; class Actinopteri; order Cyprinodontiformes; family Rivulidae; genus Millerichthys; species Millerichthys robustus. The sequence goes on along the minus strand of JAVKLF010000073.1, from coordinate 16,090,427 downwards.
GTCCTAAAGAAACATGAATATTTGTTTGTTACAGTCTGGATCAGTACCTCCTTCGTGCCTCTTCCTGGTCCATGTGGTCTTTATGTACCATTCATGGTGGCTGAAACCAGGCTCATGTTTAGTTCAGGGAATTTAGCTGTAGGGAGAAGTGATTGGATTTCTGTTCATCTACCATATATATATATATTTTTTTGTATAATACTGAAAGTGGAGAAAACCTGGCTGCTCTGCTGCACATTTTTCCTTCAAGAAAACCACTTCATAACCAGGCAGGCCAAGCGTGGGCAAACTCATGATTATAAAAAGAGAACACCAGAAATACCAAACAGTTACTCAGATACACGACCTGCACACAAACCAAGCAAAAAGTCCTAAATAATTTATTAGAATAACATCATTTTTTTGGGGAAATCAGTTAATTCAATTTGTTTGAGTCAATGTTTTCATCTCTGCTGCTGCCGCTGGACACCAAAACCTTTGCCTTTGGTATGTGAAAACTGAATTTGACGAGAACTGTACACTATGTTATGAACTCATCAACATGAGCCAGCTAGAATAGGTCCAGGTTTACAGTATAGATATACACCCAAGGCTGTGTTAGAGGGGGCATAGTATCCTCATGACATACTCTCGGGGTCTGAACGTACACAGAAACAGAACACAATAAAACATCATTGCCTTTCACAGCCAAAGAGGAAATCCTGGTGAGCAGTTGAACAAACAGAGTCCAATACATTGATTGGATGTTCCACTCTTTCACTTTATTGCATTATACTGACTTGTTGGTAGTCAACGTGGACACTGAAAGCTGCAGCTCTTAAAGGAGGATTTCAAGGCATTTCCATGCCAGCAGAGAGACATAGTCTCTAGCGTGTCCTCCCAGTTGGACATAGAGTACTCAGAACACCTCCCTGTGGAGGCGTTCAGGGAGCATGAGTGAAGCTAGATATTTAACATGTATACTTGATATTTTTTAACAAGCAAAAAAACTGTTTGTTAACATTTTGTGAAACTTAACAACAAATTTTAGGTTGTGAATATTATTTTGAACAAGTAAGAAAAAAAATCTTATAATTTCAATCATCACTGATAGAATATTTCAAATATTTCCGGGAATTTTATCTCTTTTTTTTTGTATTTCAGACCAAGAATGAAAGAATTGAGATATGGCTTTATAAAGCACTACATTTATCACCCATTTTAAGCTCAACATTACATTTAAATCCTTTTATTAGACTTTTATGTCACATCAGCCATTCCTCCACCTTCCCAAAGACACTCATGCCTCATCAGCAAAGTATCTTATAGGCCATTTTCTGCTCAGAGGTCAGATCATTACCGATGCAGCCATGGATCATGTATAGCACTGCCTCTCAGCGCTCCCCTTTGACTTTTCCCTAAGCCCCTCTGCCTTTCAACTTTACTATTTAAAAATGGACAAATCCTTCTCCTTCACTCACACTATTTGCTTTAGGGATTAAGAGTTCCATCATTATATTATTTGACATTAATTGGGGAATTCATAAGTGGAACATGTAGCAGTTCAGCATGTGCCATATTTTAATGTAAAGCTTTGGTGGAAATGCCTTTTCCCTCTGCTCCAGTGGTAATAGGGAAGGATTTTCATTATTGTAGCAGTGTGATGCATGTTTCTGGTTAAAGTTTTTAACATTTATTAGCAGTTTGACAGAACAAACTTTATCGCCTCTAAAGTTCTTACTGCAAAACTCCACGATGCCTGGTCTCCTCTTTAAGAAAACTCACACGCCAAAGTACTTAAAATAATGTGATTTTTTTTTTTTTTGGTATCGTGAAAAAATCTTTTTATCATATCAGATAACAGTGTATCTGCTGCTGGCGGCCAGAGTTGGTAGGAATGACTCAAAGCTTGTAAAAGTCAAATTCTGTCTCTTTCAGTTTGAGGGTTTTCAGTTTTTTTAAATGTGAGTTAAACACAAAATGCCTCCAGCACACCGTACTCTAGTTTTCCAGTTCTGTGCAGCAGCAAAGCCCGAGTAATACAGTCTGAAATATTTGCTGAGATTTATTGTGAACAATATGAGTCTTCTGCAGCATTTGTTGAATTAACAAATTGCTGATATATTATTGTTTAAAATTTTCCAAACCTAACAACACAGCATTTTCCTGTCAAATGTTTTATTCTCCGTACCACATTTAGTCTTAAATTCAGCTTTATGATGTTTTAAAAATAATAAATTAAATTGTTTGAGCCTGTTTTGGTCAAACCTTGCAGATAACATTTGCAATCTCAGAGCATGTGTTGGGAACTACTCTTAACTACTACCACATTAGCTTGATATCCTTAAAATTAATTTAGTTAAAGTCAGAGATCAATATCTATACTATTATATATATATATTATTGCCATTTTTAAAGGTCAGATAGCTAGGAAAACATTTTAAATGCAGTTCACTCCAGAAATTATTCAGTTGTAGATGTTTATTTAATGATTACCTTCTGCTGGTTCCTGTGCTTCATGAGATAATTTAGTAATAGTTGTGCACAAAAAAGTGCAAAAATATTATGGCCTGTCTTTGCCTCTCGGCAGCAGACAATAGCCAGACATCTCAGCAGAATGTTATCACATTTATTAAGCCACACTTAGCATAACATTACATAAATATTTATCACTGTCTGTAGTTTGCCATAATAAGCAAACTCTACTGATGATTTTGTCATTTTTGTGATATGGTGAGGATTTAATGTTGACTGACTTTGGGAAGTACAAATTTGAGCTCAGCTGTTTCCCTCCGGGCTTTCGGTCGTAACCATTTCTTCTCAAAGAGCAGCGTCAAGCTTGTCCTTTGATGTATGGATGGAGGCGTTTTGTTCAAAGGGATAACCTTTTCCGGGCACTTCTTTGAAATGATAATTCTCCAGGTTGCTGCGGGTGAAGCCAAAGCTCTTTCAGTAGAGAGGTCAGTCAAAGTCAACTGAAGTGTCTGCTCACAGCTTCACCTGAGTACCAGGCGCTCATGTCTGGCTGTTGCTGACTGGTCTAATGTCTACATTTGGTAAAAGGAGAGGACACATGGGATGTCACAGTGACAAGCATATTTTAAGCTGCACAACGTAAGATGAGGAGTTGTGCTGACTTGCCCATTAGGATCTGAAAATGTCTATATGTGTTCACTGCTCTGTTTATAGATGCCACACCCCAAGTTGAGCTTTCTGTTTTCAAACGGCAAGTTTTGAGCACGTAGCAATGGTGAGAGGGACACAGCTGTGTGTAATCACATCAGTAATAAAACATGGATACGGTCCACCTGCTACAGATAGAACCTTCTATCCAATCCAGCGCTTCTGACAACAAAGGAAACGAGTGCTCACTGATTATGGCTTTGATGATGCAACAACAAACCTGTATTTTTTGGATGAAGAGATTTCTGGTCCAGAAATAATTTGCTGAAATTATCCAGTCTATCTCAAACAGTGGTATGTCCTATCAGTGACTGGTCATTGACACAACACTCCTATTTTTTGTTGGAGCTGAGTACCAGTAATCATACAAACAAAATGTGGCTGCATGTGTCAAACAAACTCTTTTTTTGGGGGGCTCAGATAATAAAAAGTTCTCTATAATATAATGAATTTTCTCTCAACAGCTGAGACAACAATCAAATTAAATAAGTGAAAATATTATTTTAGTGATAATATAAAAATAACATTGTTCTGTGTTGTCCATGTGGAAGCAAACATTCAGGATTCAACACCAATAATAAGACAACACAGTGCAGACACAGATCTCCCTTGGGTTTGAACTCCAGCTGGAACAGACATGCTAGGGCAACATGTCCCTATTATTGTTTGTGACAGAATCAAAAAGGACATGCAAGTAGCAAAAATATGCGTGCCGACTCTGCACGTTGGATTGTGCTGCAGCTGCCCCCAATGTAATTATGGGCATGGGTGGCCAGCAATGACAGCTCATCTGTTAGGCAGCCAGTAGGAGTCTAAGGCACCTGGCGAGCGCCGTGCCAGAATGATGAGTGCGCACGAATTAAAAATCACATATCTATTTTTAATAAAACCAGCAATATAACTACATGATACTTTCTTGTTGCTTTGTGCTGATCAAAAACACAAGCTGACCAGGTTATCGCTTTCAGACTTTGTTTTACTGTCATTTACCTGCAAATGAGTTGCAAATGCATTGATTGAACCCAGAGCGTTATCATTCTAATTAGCCTTGTCTCATTTACACAGGTTTTAAATTAATCAGGATACTAGAAATAATTCAAATGAGACCTTAAACCTCCATTTTTTAAAAAATATTTTACAATACAACTATAGTGTCATTTTTTACAGTGAATTAAAGGTGTATTTTTGTGAAAGATAAGATTTCTTGCATGATTTACTCCGTTGAAACTGAGCTTTGGGACTCAGGTTTGTCTCTACTTTTCATTATTTCCCTAACTCATCAGGGGTGAAATTAATTTCTGGATTTTTCCTTTTGCTGTGAAGTGCATAGGATCTTGTGATAATTGTAAAAAAAAAAAAAAAAAGTGCACAAATACCTGAGTGAGTCTTTTGTTTTGTTTTCTCTCTCTGTTTTAGCTGGATTTTTACCAACCACAGTTCAAAGAACAAGTGGTCAAATCAATTACACTGACTTGTACCTGATTGTGCAGAGTACATTTTTTGTCGATTCAACCATCTCTCTCATATGGAAGCAAGGGATCTAATCATTTTGTGCTAAGCGCTCTACAAAACCTCTCCAATCAGGGATGAGTAATGACTGGACAGGTTGGCATGCAGTGATCCAAGCTTTCTAATTAGTCCTCCATTAACTTGTTCAACCTTGGAGTCTATGGGGTGCATACTCAATGTGCAAACACCTTGCAGCTTTAAACCAAAATATCACACCTCCACTTTCAATTTAAAGACCTAAAATTAATTTACGGGGTATATTTTATTTTCTGCAATGCTCATTTAAACCATGCTCAGTTTTGTTCTTATTAATCAGAAAGGTATTTTTTCTTTCTGCTGAGGTAATAATATATTACACCTTGCAAATAACAATAATTATCTATAAATTAATCATTGTTTATATGCCTCTGTCATTTATTTTCTGAAAATTGTCATCAACATACTGCAGTAATTAAAGAGAGATGATGCATGCCCTTTCTAATCCAATCAAAATAAACGGGTGAATCAAAAAGGCACAAGATCAACAGGATTGTTGAGTCTGATGTTGGTCTTCTCCTATGACTATATAACACAAAGATTGAGCATTGTTATAGTTTGGATACAAAGAGATTGTCAATGTTCTACGCCCACATTTCTATTTTCTTGTAGTATCTCAGTCTGGTTGATACATGTCAGAGCCTATACAGTGTGTTTCAGATCTGTGGAGTAAAAGACCTCGCCTGAGCCTCTTGCTGAATGTGGTGCAATCCAGCATGCTGTATGTAAGAACAAGAGGTTTAAAAGTATCAGAGACAATATACATGACATAGAGACTTTGTTTTTTGTTTTGTTTTGTTTCAATACAAAATGTCACTCATAGATCAGAAAGAAATGAGAAAATAAAATTGGCATCAACTGGGTTGATGCGTGCAAATGTGCACGCACTGGCCTTTCTGTGTGATGCAAAACATTACTTCAAGGTTCATATTTTTTAGTCTGCAGTCCATTTTAGAACAAAGTGCCACAAAAGTCTGATGGAAATTCCTGGTGAGCTGGGGCCTACCAGCACACAGTGGTACGCTCCATCTTGGGAGTATTATCGCTTTTTCTGTTTGTCAGCGAGCCCACGCCTTCAAAAGAGGTTTAAACCTTTCTTTCATTTTCTATGAAGGTTGAAGGGTTGAGAGAGTGCGTCTACATATTATGAACAAAGCCCCCTGAAGACAGCTAGGAAAATAAAATGTTACTGTCCTGAATGCAGCTCTTAACATTTACTCCAAAGCCCTGGTCATAAACTATTAATAGATATTCTGTAGGTCTGTATGAGCGGCAGGAGGATGCCACTTTGAATTGGATCCGAGTGTCCTTTAGGATCTTGGATGGGACTATTAACTTCTTTTATTCCCTCAGAATATCACTGTCCTGCAGGATGGCTGGAGAATGACTCAATCATGACCACCATTATGGTTTTTGTGCAAATTTGCCATTATTTAGTTAAGTGATTATCTGTTAGGGGATCATTGTCACCTCTAATACTGTTCAGTTTTTTCCTACTATGTAAAAGAAACCCTTTTGCTGTGCAAATGCCCAGTAAATGATTATATTTTTTATTTTTCTCTGCAGATCACACGGGTCATTTTCTGTGTCTTCCTTGAGACTGATTTTTCCATCTACAAGGAAAAAATGGCCGTCATTTTTCAAGGTATGTTTGTTTACTTCCTGAAAACTAAACTGGGCGCAAGTCACTGTTCTACTTTTTTGTTGATGCCTCTTCTTGCTTTAAGTTTAACTAAATTATTTATTATTGCTCAATGTTTTTATACATAACTGCCAATTTTTTTTATGAAGCTTTGACAAATTTGCATTCATATTTTATTTTTTTCACCCTGGGAACATTAGTATGTGGATCTGTCAGGCCCGGGTGACAACTTCAAATGTAAATAAATAAAATGCAGTGAGAATTTATGCTGACAGTTGTCGAATCAAGCGACAGGTCTCAACATATTGCTCTAAAATGATTTGATTTGAATAGTCGTATCTCAAAGCCGATCATTTACATACTGTTTAAAATTCTGATGAGGCCTAAATGTCAGATTTAATTGACTGTAATAATCATGACTTGAAGGTCTTCTGCAAAAAATTAAAAACACAGAAATGTGGATGCATATTTTATCCCTGCTTATTTCTATTCACTTCTGTGAGTGAAATAAACAAACATCCATTATTTTCTACACCCACTCTCTTTTCAGCCCTTTTCTCAATTCCCTCCTCCCTTTCATGCCATCATCTTTTTTGCGGGGACCAGGCGCAGTCACCGGTTCTGATGGGGACTCCACAGAGGACTGAGCCGAATAGCTGGGGAGCTGAAAGAGGCTGGCTGGCTTCACCAGCCTAGCATTACCTCCCATTTACCTCACTTTTCCCTCTTCACCTCCCCAACGGAATACCGACTCACAGGCCTTCATCTCACTGTTCCCAGATGGAGAGTGTTTTGTTCTCCCTGCACTCCCGTCATCTCTCCCTCCCTTCCACCCAGGCTCTTGCCTGAAAGATTACATTCTGAGGAGAGACCTTAATTATGCCTGCCTGCCCCCATGCACCCAGCACCCGTCTCTTCATATTAGTGTTTTGAGATGAGAATCTGAAGCGGTTGTTCTCAAGTTATCTCTCTCACCGTTTAAAAGTCTAGTCACTGTATAGATGCTCCATATTTCTCTAGAACTGAGGACAGGTATGAAGCAAAATGACATGCTTTACATGTGTGTGGGCATGTGTCACAAAGAGCAATCTGAACAGCTTTAAGGGGTTTTCTGTTAATTCCCCAAAAATATTTGTTTACCAAGATGCACTAAGCTGCTAAAACAGGAAACTAAACTCAGACGCTGATTGAATTTTGGGTTCTTTTTTTTTTAGAATATATTCACCTTAATGAAAGCTCTTTGCTTCAAAGTGTCTCACCGATCACTGGTTGTTTGACCCCAGGGGTCAGAGCCACCTTTATCAGTGCTCTGTTAACATGTGTGGGCTGGGGAGGATAAGTAAGTGTGACTTTCCACTCAGGATCAATGTCAAGAGAGAGGCAGACACTTTTACACTACTCTCACCTACACCTGTTCTAATCTTCCACCTTGTGGGGAAGATCAAAGCTTTTACCACCTTCTCTATGAAAACTAAAGCTCTTTTAACTCATTCAGTCAGATGAAGAACTGAAAGATAAAATGAGGAATCCAGACTACACCCTCACTTCTCTCATCCAGCCAGGCTGCTATGTAAATGTGTTCCAGCAGTAGTGAAAAGGTGTACTATAAAGAAAGAAATGCTGATTGGTATGATTGCACCATGTAGGTAATGCATAACCCCGTAGTGGGAAAAGACTTGCATTTAGCCTGTGCCGAATGGCAGTAGTGAATCAGAGGCTGTGAATTAGCTCTGCAGGTGTGCTCGAGCACTTTCAGAACATCTCATCATCCTCGCTGCCAGGGGAAGACAGTCGTGTGGATCTTGCAGCAACACTGAAAACCACACACAGAGGCTTGAGATCATTCTGTCTCTTGCAGCATACTCCCTTTCAGTAACCCTCTGTTCTATCTACCGCCCCCATTTTCTCTTCCTCTCATCACTTCCTCTCACTTATGCCTTTCCTTGTTCTCTTGCCCATTATCTGAATCCTCCAATTTCTATAATTTTTCCTTATTACATCCAAGAGAAGCTCCTCCGTCACTTCTTCTATCAGCAAACTGCTACGGAGGTGTTGTTATTCGTGTCCTTGGTGGTGGTCTCGTATTATGAATGTGGGGTCATGGGAAAAACTCAGGATCCTCCCTGTCACATCAGTTTCAGACATGTTTTCAGCTAAGATTAGATACAATAGATTTTTTTCAAGTCTTGCTGCTTTCATTTTTCACTGTACAGCCACTTTCCTTATATTCAAGCAATCTGTCAAGTGACAATGACTGGAACAAGAACGTGTAAACAGGGCATTTGCATACAGGAAATTGCTTTATTACAATGTGCATTTCCACAAGCTGTCAGTGTGAGGGAGCCAAAATATAGTTACTTGTCTGCAGAAGGAGGAAACTGAAAAATAGCCTCTGCTGACAAAGATATTCATGCAAGCATGCAGTCAGCCACATCAGCCACAACACATTTAAAACAGGTAGTTGCTCCGTGTCAAGTATTAGATTTTTGACCATTGGCATGGAAACAAATGAATAAAACGTTTCACTGCTGATTTCGCTTTTGCACGTAAATGTTCTTTGATTTCAAGCAGCCTCTCTGACAGACAAAGATCTTTTATATAGCACTAACTCAAGAAGCACTTCATGCATTTAAAGTCACAAGGCCTCTCCAGCACACAAATATTGAAATATGCAAATATGAAAACAAGTTTCTATGCAACACCACCATCTTTTACCTGCTCAGCACCACACACTATCTATTACCCATCTCAGCACCAAAGCTCGTAAACAGTGATATAATGACCTATTTATTACACTTTACACATCTCTTAGGTACTTTGATATAAAGGGGGAAAAATCAACAGTCTGTGTGCTGCTATGAAATTAAATCAAAGGAGCTCAAGGAGTTTTAGGCATAGAAAAAACATTAATTGATTTGCACACACAGCTCAATACATTCATTTAATCGTGTGATTTTATTATGTATTGTCATGTCTGACCACATGCTTGCAGTGTCGCGTACTATTTGCAAGTATGGAAGCAGTCAGGCAGCTGTGGTTGTCGAGAGTAAAAGCATGTAGAAATTGATTCTGGGTACACTCCTCTACTAATATGATCCGGGTGGCTGCCCACAAGCTGGGCTCCATCTCCTCCTCTCCTCAATCAGACACGGTGCTGACAATATTAACACAGCCCACAGATCTACAGAGGCTGCTGCATTCTCTCCAACTGTTTCACTGACTTTTCAATTGACATTTATTTACATGGTCCTTAATACACTCCGTACTCCCATCATTTCAACCTATACACACAGGCACATGCTTTTACCCCACAGTGTCCACAGTGAAAGCATCCCCAAACCCTCCCACTGCTTTGGATAAAAGAAAGCTGTGATTTGCGCCTGCTTTTATCACACACATGTAATTTGTTGATGGAGGATATGGAGGCCTATAAGAACCCTGTGACGAGTGAAAATTAAGCCTGTGTTGGTTTCGCAAGGTTATTCCTCTGGGTCGGGAAATGAGGAGACCACGGTGTGTTAGTGATGTGATTGTGAGAAAGCAGAGTCAGCTTTGGCAGACATGAAGATTCAGCTCAGTGTAAGCGAGAAACGTTCATGTTTCTGCACAGATCAGACATGTAGTAAATGTATTTTGAGTACATGCTTATCAGAATACTCACTGTTGTTTTGACATGGTCACCTACAAGTTTTTATGGCAGTAAGATGGTTTAGTAGAAGCATAAACCGTTCCAGATGATGTTTTTGTTTGTTTCTAACATTACCAAAATATCTCAAGTCAACTAGAACTGGTGGAGTCCACCCAATCGAGATGGCCACCACAGCTAAGCAACTTTAGCAAACACAAAATGCAGCCAAGATACTTAAGCTTAAGTTTGATGTGGTAGTAGCTGAGAGTCAATCCATAAGACATAAGACTGTTTGTTAGCATAATCTGTGGTGCTGCTGCCATTCTTGGCTAGGTCACCCCTGAAAACAAAATTTTTAATTTTTAATCTCAATGAGCTCTACCTGGTTAAATAAAGGTTTAAGAATAATATTCTCATATAGACTACTGGACAGATTTTATGACACTTTCAGAAAGTAATCATTTTGAAATTACAGTGGGTGGTATGCAGTCTTTTAGGGATTTTTAGGAATTCAATATTTTAAGTTTTGTTTCAAAAGTGAATAATCCTCTTAAAATGAAAACTGTATTCTTACCTGAAAATGACCCATTTACAGTGTATGTAATTGCAAAGGGAATTTGGTTCACTGAGATCAACGTTCTTCATTCCCTTTTGTGCTAAAGACCAAAACTAACAGAACACAGAAGTAGGTGTCTCTCATGGCCTCTTTTTCTATGGCGGCCACCATATTTCCTTTTTTATGCCTAGGAGGAAAAGATTATGCACGAGGGGGGGTTGATTGTATTGTTAGGATTAAGATGTAAGATTTACATCAGTAATAGTAGTAGTAAGTATAGCTTTGCAATTTCATTGACTTTAAAACACAAAAAAAAAAACTGGGAACAGAAATGGTGTCATATATTGTTGTCCATGACTAAATTACAAACATTTCCTGTGTGGACAAGTGTTTGGCAGCAGTTGAAACACCTCCTGTTTCCATTCTTGTGCTGTTGTTACTGTATCAGTGGGCCTTCCTTTGTTTCCTGAAGCAGGGTTAGATTAATGCACTGTACCCTTTTATTCCATGTTATACAAAAGAAAACCCTGTCGCAGAATCCGCAGGGAGCTCTGATGGTTACATTTCTACAGAACAGATGACAACAGTCTTTCATCAAAGAGAACGCGTTTCTTTTCTTGTTAACTACTGTGCAATCATTTCAGTGACTCATACCCAATCGTATATACATACATAATCAAGAACGTTCCCTCTCAGAATGTATATATTCCTTTCATGTTGTCCACACAAAAAACAAGCACACATTTGTGGCATTTACAGTGTAGTGGAATGTCACAAAAGCACCTTGAGGCATGCTGAGCTGTGAAAGATCTGAGTGCCGATGAATGCATGTTTGTCTGTGGGAACTAGGAGCTGTGAGCAGGCATCCACATTTCCTCTTCCCCCATCTCTCACTCTGCAGCTCCTCCAGAAGCAGCCTCCTTCCATCTCCCATGGTGCAACTCAACTCATCCATTCAGAAACACCTGGAGTTCTCTCTGTCTGTTTTACACAATAGGGTTAGAATGAAAAAAGGGAACAATTAAAGAACCTTTTAAAGGCACAATTGTCCATGCTAGCCTTTAGTCCCTGTAATTTCAGGAAATATGAGGTTTTGAGTCATTTCTGCTGAGTCTACTAGTATGAATTTAATTGAAAAAGAATGTCTTGTGAATGTGAACCCCCTCAAAAACGTACCCACATGCTTGGTCCTTTTGTGTAATAACTTGCTAAATCCAAGACTACCTGGGAGGGAAATTGGAAAGGGCATTGAGAGTTCTTGGAGTTGTGGATTATGACAGCTGAAGGAGGTGAAAGAGTTTTACCTGGAAGTTTTCAGACATGTGAAAACAGTGCTAGCTCTCATTTTACAGTGGGTGGCGATATAATTTTGAAATAATTAATCAAGTTGTGATGAGTTGTTGTATAGAACATCATTGTTTAACACACCCTCAAATCCCACCTCTTTCAGATGACGATTTGGAGGTTACAGAGGAGCAGCCCATGGAAGGTGAGTGACAGAATATTTCATGGTTGCCTTTTCACCTTAACACCTCCATTAAAGCACACAGACGGTGAGCGAGTACCATAGCTCCAGCTTGTGACAGTGATTTGCTGGGTTTTATACAGCAGATGGAATAGAATGTTTATTCATCTGCTGACAAGTTGAATCCCTGGCCTGACTCGTCTCAGTTAAAAATACTTTATGTCAGGTGTGTTAACACTGCAGGAGCTTTTATCCAGAGCTAATTCCCAACATTCTCTTCATCCGGCTTATGGACACAATGCCTTCAGACCACCTAAAGCAAGTGACAAAAAAGCGACAAAACAACATCCTTGCATGGGCACAAGCAGACACAAACACAACTGTCAGCGTGTAATGCATTTATTATCTCACTATCTTGGCACATGGCCTGAAACTCACAGATTTTGCATATCAGGATAAACTGTTGACATTTGTCAGTGCACTGATGTCCCAAACAAGCGCAGAAATAAATAAAAAGGATCTGGAAAACTCTTTTTTTTCTTCTTCTTTTATTATAAAAAACAGTTTGCTGCCTGTGGCCTGTTTTTCTAAGATACTGTAGGATATTGGGCCTGATCAGTTTCTTTTCCAGATTATAGGGGTATTTGCAGCTAGAATATAAATGCTTAACTACTGAGGCTTTTGAAAATGTCATAGCACACATGCAGCCAACTAAGCAGAGAACACCATTAGTTTTACCGTCTGTCAAAAGAAGTGTTCACATTACAGTAAATGTAGAACTCAGGGCGCTATCAAAATGTTTTTCCTACCAAAGTCACCCCCATGATTTACCAATTACACGCATCTGTGTTTTCAAAGAGATTCCATTTTGGGGCGAGCATAAAAGGGCTGTTTTATAAGTGCACTGTAAAATGTGATATTGCTGAATGAAACATTGTGCACATAATGGCTAAATCATAAAGTCTTGGCTGAGAGCAACTGCATTTCAGATTTTGTCCAGTTCTACAAGATTTCTTTTGTGTTCCTCACCAGCTGTTTTACACAGTATAATAACAGAGTATCAGACCATAACAACTGATAATTTCTAGCTCTCATGCCATTCCTGTTCTCGACCAGTTTGGCCTTGTTTGATTGGCCTCTTTGCTGGTGCCAGAAGCTGTCTTTTTATTCTGCTCCATCAGCCAGAGTTTGAATCAGTCAGCCTGGAACCAGCTCAAAAGTTCAAATGACTTTTATGCTCACGTGGAATGGTGCTTTTGGCTCAGACAGTTGGCTGGAGATGGCCTCAAAGCCTAAAATTCTTCAATCCTTTTTCGTTGAAATCGTTTTGTGTGTGTGTGTGTGTGTGGCAGGTATAAATCAGGAGCCAAAGAGGTCTCTCCAAGGATCATGTAACTTAGTCATCAGGGATAGTGTGTTAGAATTAAAACTCTGCTTTCAAATGGTAGGATTTATGAAGTTAAAAAAAAGAAAAATCTATTTACTGGACACGCAAACCAAAGCTGGATAGTGGTGTGGTGGTTAACACTCACAACACAACAGATTTCTAGTTTAAATCTCTGTTCACCCAAGCTGTGATGTGTGGAGAGCACCACTCTACATTTGTACAGCTACTGAACTAAATTAACTGGGTGCAGAAATGAGATTGATTTTTTTCCCCATTCTTGACTCATATAAATTTGTTTGTTTTTGTATTGTTTACCCCGTAGATGCAGTAGATTTGCTCCTGTAGTATTTTACAACATTTATCATCATCACATTATCAATACCAAAAAGAACTGCTTGGATCGCAATAAATCACCCAGTTTTTAAGTACCATGTATGTTGCATGTCCTTTAAGCTAAAATACATTTGGTCAACGAAACAGTTATTGGCCTCAATGCCCATCCATCCATCTATAACTTTAACCTGCTTCTTCCTTTCAGGGTCACTGGGGCCACCCTTTGATGCCCACACTAGATTTAATTGATAGTGATGACAGAGAAGAGAGTAGGGAAAATAAATTTGGGTTAATTGCAGTTAATAGTCAATGCATATTACAAGTTTTTCTAATACCATGCAGCCCAAATTGTACGTTTGCGAATGTTCAAAATGTGCACTAAGAAATTGTGTGGGTCCTTTCTTCTTAAGGCTAGATATTAAATTTCAATAATTCCCCAAAGGAATCTAAAATATTGGCGAAGGAAACATCACTTTTTAATTTTAAACTGTTTTCCAGCAATGTGAAAACCTCCCCCTCAATCTATTTTAATCACTGCTATGATGACTTTATCAAAATTTGCTCACTCCAACTTTCTTGACAGCTAATATTGACAAGCACTGTCACAAGAGTTACATCTTGTTTGTTTTCTCCAGATACCTAATTCTCAGTGTTTTGTTTTTAAAGATGACACTTCACCATCAACAAAAGACAAGGACGAAAGTGAGGACAGCAAAAAAGGTATGTTAACAGAAGTGTGCATCTCCATTGTTTTCCAGTTCTAGTAACTGTCTTGTTTGTGCATGCTAAACACCAACACTGGTACTGGAAACATTCTGCACTGATATGTGTTTACAGAAAAATTTGCTGGTGTGCGTAAACTAATGGAATGTGCTCATGGTCAGTAAACCTTTGCTCTCTGATGCCAAGCTCTTTAGGGAAATGAATACAAGATGAAGCTTAGCCTTTTTTTAAAGAATGTTTTCTTTAAGGCAAACTTGTTTAAGAAGCTATTATCTGGCTATTCTGCAGTTTCAGCCCCTTTGGATGTGTAATATTGAAACAATTATAGGCTTCTCCGATACGATGGACCAAAGATAATTAGATTCTTACACTGCAGGGTGTTAGTAGGCAATTAAAATCGTACACCATCCATTTGTCTTGAAGCCTTAAGGTTGTAGGGAATTTTTGAAGATAACAGTCATGGTTGTTTTCTTTGGGGAATCTGTTCCTCTCATTGTCTTTGAAATGCTGGATCAGACAGTGCAGTCACTCCAAGGGCATCAATACAATTTATGTTGTTAAACAAAACACAATAAGTCAATTCTCTCTGCACAAAAAAGATACCTTTCCATAATTTACAGCAGTAATTCAGTATGATTCACAAATTCAATCACAGGCATTAGAAGGGCATAAGTATTTTGTAATAATCTTTAGAAATCCTAATTTATCAGGCCTCGCAGCTTAATAGTGACTAATCCATTCACAAAAGGCCTTGGCACAGCTTTCTAGCTTGGGAACAGTCAGTCCTTGAGACAACCTCTCTCATAGGAAGGGGATGAAATGATTTTACTCTGCCTGTACTGCAAAGGTTAGGTATGGTTCAATGTAGCACATAGGAAGGATTAATCATAGAAAACACTCAGATGTCAAGATACCACAGA
The DNA here is from genome assembly GCA_034783495.1 of Millerichthys robustus. NCBI lineage: Eukaryota > Metazoa > Chordata > Actinopteri > Cyprinodontiformes > Rivulidae > Millerichthys > Millerichthys robustus. Next base: position 16,075,066 of record JAVKLF010000073.1, on the reverse strand, counting down.
GTGGAGGAAAAGCAGACTGTCAGCTATGTGAGACAGGCGTTGGAAGATGCTTTAGTATCTCATGCCACCTCTATACACCTGGGAAAAATCTTCTTTCACTGAAAACACGCTGGATTTCACCATCCTGTCTGCAAAACCAGCAAAGCTTGTCTCTTGATTTGGTGTAGTCAATATGTGGTGCTATTTTTTTACATTAAATTACACTCTGCAGCAAAATTGGTGCCTGTCAATTTGCTTCAGTGTGATCAATCATGTATGTCGTAGTCCTCAGGAGATTCACTCACCACTGTTCTTGGGTTCAGCAAAAGGTTCTTTTAACCACAACACTGATGAATAAAAAACTCTGAAGCATTCTGTACTTCTTATGATTAATACACTGATAGTGGACTGGGGGGTAATTACAGGGCTTCTTTGCAACAGCTACATTTGTAATTGCTTTTTTACCTTTCAAGAAAAACACCTTCTGTAAACTTAGTGGAGTAAAATAAAAAATAATTTGTTCATAATAAAACAGAAAAATCCGGCTGAATAAACAGATTAAAAAATTGTGCTACTGGTCATTTAAACTCATGTAGCTTTTCAATTTAGCATTTAACAAACACACACCTTACATTATATTGGTTGCTAAAACAGTTTTGAAATGACATTTTACTCTTTGTTGGATATAATGGACTCATGTTCTCCAAACAGTTAGTCTTTAATGTCTAATGACTATTTTACCCAAATAAATTTCAGCATGTTTGAGAAGAATTGTTTTGTGTGTATTCATATTATATAATTGTTAGTATTTATTCATGTTAATTATTACATTAGATCACATTACATGATATTTGTAAATAATTTTTCAGGTGTTTTTTATGGTGCTAACATTAGAGATCTGAAATAATCCCCAAGTGTATTTAAAAAAAACAAGAGCGTAGATGCTATATGTGTTAGCCTGTGTGACGAGCAGTGCTGTGATGTAATCCACATGAAACAGAAGCACAGCATGCAAAACCTCCAAGCTATGTAAGTAAAAATGAAGGAGAATAAAAGAGTGGATCTCACACAGAGGTAAATGCTGGGGTAGAGGTCTAAGGTGAAATATAAACAATTTAAGATCAGCTCAGTTGACAATCGCCTTGCGGTGTCCTTTTGATGTCAGATTAGAATTACTGAGATTAGTAGATGTCACCAGGCTGGACAGTAAAAATGTAAAAACTGAGCCAGAAATCAATTCCTGGCATGCTTGAGATTGCTGAGAATAACCTGAGGAAGAGAGGAGCCAGTGGTGAGAGATGGCTCATCTCTGTGCGAGTGTGGATGGATATGTAGATTAATAACACTATGTGTGGACCGACAGTGAGCCTCACTGTTGGACACCATCTTTTACACTGTAGCTCTCTGTCAAACATGGCTCACAAACACCTGCACTTTGCTCACACACAGATTTCACATGCAAAAAGCTCTTTGAATGATCACAGTTGCTCTTATCTTTTCCCTCTACATGTCCCATAAATTTTCTTCTAGTTCCTCTCTTTTTGATCATTTTTGTCCTTTGCTCTGGTTGGCTTTAATTAAAGAAAGAACTACAGAGTTGAAAGGTGGGGATCACAGGCATGGTGTGTATGAACTCTTGTCTGTGGATACCACTTTTACTTCCTTAAAACATCTACAGCTGATGTTATAGTAGAACACACTAGGTAGGTTGAACATCAGGATATAAATTGTGAATGTCCTAGTAACATTGTATTCCTGACTCCTATAGTAACATAGATAAATCATTCAACTGTGTGTGAAACTAACAATTTATCCAGAAATATACTAAAGCTTGATTAGTGCAGGCGAGTGCCTAAAATTGCTGTTTTGTCACTACATTTCACAAAGTGGATTTTATGCGGGTATCGACACTCCAATTTTCACAGCGTTTGCTGGATCCTTCTCCGTAAAGCCTGTCGATCCATGATTTACAGTTATCACGTTATCATATAGAAGGCAGGGAAAGAAAGCTGTGACAATGCTGCCACCTGCTGCGTGAAACGCATAAATAAGCAGCATGTTTTTGTGTGTTTGTTGGGCTTTTTATTTTGTGGGGAGAGAGTGTTCTAATTGATCTCAACTTGGAGCCATTATAAATCACATCTGCCCAACACAGAATCTTTTGTGGTCTGGTTTGTGTGTGTAAATGTGTGTTTATCCACTATCTGTCCACTAGCATCCTTTAGCACAAATTGAATACTGTTCCATCCAATAAGCCAAATACAAATGATCAAATATCTTGGAGGAAATTACATTCGGCCCTTCTTCGTATCTGATACATGGATAATATGGATCACTTTAGACAGAGCACATCTTTTCTTTTTTTCCACCTCAGAGGAAAGGTTTAAGCCAACCTCAAGGCAAGAAAAGTAAAGTATTTTTTGCAGCCTTCTGTCTCTGGCTCTCTCTGAAAATGCCAATCACTATTAAAAGAAAGGGTTGCCATCTGTGTGTCACCGACGTTCTTTGTGATGGACAGAGGTACTTGAGACAAACATGGCACTGCAAGAACTGGACTTTTTTTCATTTCATAGAAGCTGGCATTTTTATTGTTCCGAGTGCATGGAAAAATTGCATAGATATGAAAAAATTGATTCTCGCTGCAGCTTGTTAAAAAAGCAATTATAGATGCTGCACAATAGCCATTGTAAAGCATGTTCTCTTATTGGTGTCACGGCTTTCATTTACTTAATTTGTCCCAAATGTCATTGGTTTATGTGTCTGTTTGTGTGAGTGAGAAAGTGTAAGAGCAGGAGGGTAAGAGTAACAGGGGCATTCATGTTATATAAAACATTATGTTCATATTCTACATTTTATGCATACATCAAACGTAACATTTTAGTGTTGTTGAGTACAGAGCATGTTGGGTCTCATCTCTGCAAGTTAAAGCATGCTCATAATATGCATGTAAACTATTATAAATCTCATCATTGTTATGACAAAAGTTGTAATATGACCTATTAATTTTACAGTGTTATGTTAATTTTATTCTTAGTAGCAGGGGGCATGTAATCATGGCTGATATTATTACTGTTATAACCTGGTTGCAAATGCATATGTATAATGATACTGGTTCATACAACAACTACTTTTCAGAATCATTAGTAAAACAACTTGGTGAACTCCCACCACCTCAGCTCAATACATCCTGTGTGTTTTATTGGAGTTAGTTGATGGGTCTCAAATGATACATCTTGCCGTGTAAGTGTTTGATTAAAACAGTTTGGAGAATATTATAACAAAAATATACGTGCCACACTAGTTATGCAGTATATAACATAGTGAAAGTGTTCTGTAAACATATTGGTTATGGTTTTATACAAGTAACTTTGATAGTAATGTGCACAAAATGTTTGCTGACTTTCTAAAAGAAAGAACAAAGAATGAGAAACACAGCAAAGTTTTAAAATAGGATGTTCGCTTCCCCCAAAACGAATCCTACACCAACAGATGATGAACGTTGATGATCAGTTGCTTTGTTTTTCAACGAGCAGCTGTCATGATTCACATTCATGCGTATTTTCATGGCAACTCCCCTCCCTTACTTTCAGGTGACGAAAAAACTGGTGATGAAGAGGAGGGCGACAATGGTAATGTAGCTCTACGGACCATTAACATGTGCTCAGGCTCTCTGCTTACCAGTGCTGCTTCATGTCATTTGTCATCCAAAAAATGGATTTTGTCTTCGCCTCTCTGGTCTGTCTTTTCTGACTGTATGCCACCACCCTAACAAAAAAAAGTACGCTTATCACACAAGCTTGGAACAAAGAAATCCCTCAATTATGTATGGCTTTGGAAGTGACATCCCCCCCACCCCCCTCCTCACAGACACACACACTTAATTTATGCCTGTCTTTGTGGTTCCATTGCTCTCATACTGCAGTACAAAGACAAAGCTGCACAAAGAGTTGGAATAAAATGATTCTTTTTAGGTGATATTGAAAGCCAAGTCGATTCAACTCCAGGCTGTAGCACTGAACCCAAATGTTTTCCACTCATTTGATATTTTTTTCCCATTTCTAGGTGTGGGGATAAATGAAGATGTAGAAATGGCGAGTCAGAACCCAGGTAAAGTACAATTTTAAGTCAAATCTCCAGCACAAACAGAGGTGTGATTAGATGTGATTGTCAGTGTGTGAAGATTTCCACTATACTACACATCTTTACTGAGAAGGGAGGAACACATTGAACTGCCTCTTATCTCTAGAGGAAATAGAAATTGTTCAGGTTTGCAGACACGCAGCTTCTTGCTTTGGTTTTTTGACTTCTGGGCAGCCTTGTTAAAATGAAAAGGAAAAAAAGATAGCAACACAATTACAAAAAAAAAAACAACTTTAAATACATCTATGCAGCACCTCCCCAAGACTCAGGTGTGTTTTGTTGTGCTAACACCAGGAGCTGCAAGTAAACCCAGCAAGTAAATTTGTGTGTGTGTGTGTGTGTGTGTGTGTGTGTGTGTGTGTGTGTGTGTGTGTGTGTGTGTGTGTGTGTGTGTGT
>JAVKLF010000073.1:16026821-16063539 GCA_034783495.1 Millerichthys robustus | reverse complement strand
CTTCAACAGGAGGATTATTTTTAACTCTCCTGTTGTAGAATAAAACTGTCAAGGCATTGGGAAGTCTTCAGTTTAATCTTACTGAATACATATATGCCGGACAGGACAGGTTAAAAAAAAACAAAAAAAAAACAAAAAAAAAAAACAAAAAAAAAAAAAAAGGATGCTACGCAATTAAATGCAAACCTGCGGGCTACCATTAATCATTAGAGTTTAAGCTTTACTGTAACCCTAAATTAAACTTATTTCACGCTTTGATTTAGTGTGGAATCTGGAAATAAAACTTAGTCTCAGCAAGACTGATCTCTGGTCCTCTTAAGTAGTCCTGGTCCTGATGAAATTGGTGATTATGCCAGAAAGGGTTCCTAATGATGTAACAAAAACCAGAATGCACACAGAGATAGAAAAGACTGATGTGTAATTCTGGTAAGACTTTCTTCAGTATAATTAGATCTGAGAAACACTAACAACACATTTGATCAAAACTTGGACATAATTGCTTTGATATTAAGTATTTAACTGTTTGGATTTAAAACTGAAATGTGTGCTTTGACTTTTATATATTGACATTCCTATCAAACAAGTCACTTAAAAATTATAACATGCGAAGTGTTATGTGAAGATATAACCTGATATTAGTGCAGCTCCATTTAGGAAGTAATGGATCAGTCAGACCTGGAAAAAAAATGACTGCCTTCTATTTTCAAATGTGATTGTGTATTAAGGGTTAGGTTATTCAACTTAAAATAAATGATGTGTCTCAGGGAAAAAAAAAAAAAACTACATTCCATTAATTATATCAATAATTTATGAGTCATTTGCAGGTCTTTTGCATGGTTCTGTAAAACATCCTGTGGGTATGGGTAAGCTTGTGTAATAAGGTGACCTCTGTTCATCATAGGAAAAAGGCATTGCTAAAAAAGCAGCAAAAAAGTGCAAACATTTTGACTTTTTAATTTCTGATGAAGCATCTTAATTGTCCATCTTTATCACTCTAACTCCACTCCTGACACATGCCTCTGTTAGGTCGATCAATTGAGCTGTTCTCTCTGTGACCTTTTACTGATAGACAGCTATTTTGCCAGGGTTCTTGGTTTCACTAAAGTCTAGACACGCACTTTGATTATATTGAGCAGTCCAATCCATGATCTTCTGTGGAAAACCTTGAGCTGCTCTAAGGAGGCATCACTTCAAAACTGCAAATCAATGCATAAACTGCAAAACTGGCAATGTCCTCAGGAAGGCTGAAAACATCCAGGTCTTCCTCTGCAGATATGCTGGTCTTAATACCTCCCTCAGTAGTGGTGTGTCCCCATTTTATTGTATCACAGTGGTTAGCCACATCACCTAGTGTCACATTCACTGCCCCACAGCAAGAAAGTCTCTGTCTTGTTATAACAAACCGCAAAAGGTATTGAAAACAACAGTGGGCAGCTGCCTGCAGCAGACCCTCAAGCAGCGTAAGGGGACTCTAAAGATTATGTAAAGTATTTCAGTGAGTGATGGGAACGGCTTAGGCCACCACTGACTGCAGGTTTAGCAGGTATGTAGGTCACACAGGGGGAGGTCTCTTTTGCATTACTCCCTTCAGTGTCTATTTTTGCGTTGTCGTCTTCACTAAATCAGTTATTCACTTATTCCTTTCATGTCTGTGTATCTCAATGCTTCGACTCTCTTTTAAATCTTTTCTGTTGTCTTCTGACAGACCGTGGCGACTGTCTCACACTACTTTGGTTCATGTACAGAATAAAAAAATGACCTGAAAGAGAGATCAAAAGTAATAGAAAATGTTAGCAAAGAAAACTTTTTCATATTTATTTTTTTTTTACAGGACAGTGCCTTATCAAAGACACGCCAGTGGTCATTTTGCCCCTTTTTGCAACATATGTTGTCAGCTGTACCTCTTTTCTCTCTTTCCATCACATGCTGTCTTCTAATCATCTTCCCTTCTCTGAGCAGTAGCTTAAAGCCCAAAGCAGATGGTGTCCTGCTCTCCTTTCACTTATTCAGAGTACTTTGTGTTTTCTCATCGTGTCAAGCATGGCCCAGGCTTGTGTAAAGAGCTTGGGTCTATTCAGTCTGTTTAGAGGACCCTGACCCAACTTGGAGCCGCCCCACCACAGCCACCACCGCAAGGTTACCCAAACCCACAGGGGAGCACAATGCTACTTAGTGTCCACAACCCCTTGGCCTTTTCTTAGGAAGAAGAAAGCCAGAATATTAATGAATACTCTTGGCTTTTCAGGAGGATAACAGCGGAGAGGGGCAGTCACAGTGTTTACCGAACAGGCTTGTTTTCATCTCCCTAGCCCGCAGGTCACAGCTCAGTGCGCTTTAATTGGCTCAGATTGTCAGACAGTGTTTCATCTCAAGAAAAAGAAAACTCCAGCTATCAAATGCTGACACACCCCCCTTTCTAGCAAAATCCTTTTACTCGATGTTTCAAGAGAGGCAGCTCATGCAGTTAAGCCATTTCCACAAGCCTGCACTACAAATTTAACATTAACATATGAAAATGGGCTGCTTTCCACATTTACCAGCTCATTAGTTCTTTTGGTTGGGCACTTGTTGAAGTCCACCCGCTCTTGTTTTGCTTGAGCAGGGATGTCTTTGATTATCTTTGCAGCAGGCATACCAGGCCCAAAGCTATTAGTCCATGTAAAGTTCAATGAGAGGCTCTTTGATACTTGTTTAATATACATAGCTCAATACAGTCCAGACCAAAGGCCCTCAAAGACCACCCAGTTTACATTCTGAAATTATTCTTCTTCTCATCTCCTGAAAGAACTAGAGCGTCAACAGATACTGGTGCTGACTCTGACATTTTCTTCTTTTTCTTTTCTGTGACCTGTCCAGGTGTTTCACAAAACCCATAGAAAACAAAGTCTAAACCAAAGAAAAAGATAGAAATACCTTATTCTATTTGTGAAAGATATCCAGTCTTGGGCCTTTTACAGCAAATACCAAGCTTCTATTGGGAAAAAAGGTATGCAGTCGTGGGTTTTCAGTAGCCGTGAACTAGAGATTGTGACGGGTCACATTCATTGTTTGACTGGGAGCAGCTGGACACCTGTGTGATCTGCTGGAGATCAAATCTCCAGGACCTGTCTGAACACAGCAGACCAGTCTGCCAAACCATGGTTTGGTGATCAAATGAAGTGAAGAAATTCTCCTGGGGAAGTGACACTGCAGGGCACAGACACTTTTACACCTCCATACCTCCATTGATTTTTTTTTCACCAATAAAGAATAGGAGTTGAATTAAAGTCACTGAGATGTCCTGTGGCTGAGAGACAAAGAGAACCTCCTGTTCTGCCCAAGGCTCCTGTCTGGAACATTAGGCAGAGACGGTTCCAAGCTGCCATGTGGGTGACCCACAGGGATGGCCTCCTCTTTGGGCTGACTGAGCCTGAATGACAAGACCATTAAAACTGGTGCAAAAACAGATCTGTTGGTGAAATGCTCTGATGACAATGAGATAATCTATCACAGAGAAGCTACTTCTAATCAAATGTATGTTATTTATACGAACGATAGTGGAAAACGCTCTTCTGGCATTGCTGTCCAGTTCAAACACATTTCTCTGCTGCGGCTGATTATTGTTCTTCAGAGCACTAATGCTGACCAACAAAACACTAACTACCTCTTGTCTAATAAATGAATGGAGGGTACAGGCAATGTAATTTTCTGCTTGTCTGCAGACGAGGCTGACTTATGCCCAACTCTCTTCCTTCCTCTGTCCTGCGTGAAAATGTTGAGCACATGCACAATTTCGATCATCCTGAAGGCTAAAGTAATATAAAATGATACAAATGTTTAAAAGTTTTGTTTAGGTCCAGCATTCCTTAAAGGAATGCATATCACCCACTACCTTTCATGTCAGTCTTTTAGACTAGGATCATCTTGTGTTGAGAAATTGTGGTCAAAAGCTCACCACCTCAGGACGATAAACAATCTTTGAATGTAAACTGACTGATTATAGCTCAGATTTGTAGAATCAGATCAAATGCTTCATTAGCCAGCAGCTTCACAGAGTTTGTCAGTGAAGCAGTAAGGGCTCGGTTTTAAGAAGCTTGTAATGTATCTCAGTTTACTGCTGTTCTCATCCGTTTCTGCCCTCAGTTCACTTTGCCTTTCCTTCACCAGAAAACAGAGGCCCGTTTTTCCTCTTTCTCCCCATCTTGTTTATGTGTTTACCACAGCACTCTCAGATCCTTTTCTAAATGATAGCCCCGCCGCTCTCAGCACACAGGAGCCAAATTAGAGGCCGAGAAAGAACAATGTTGCTGCTTCATTGGAGCTCCAGGCAGGCGGTGGGAATCTGGGGCCACGTTGAACTGAAATTGTGAACGTTTTTGCTTTGTTTTGATTAGTGCTGGATATTAAAGGAGCAGGCTAGTGCCTTAGCACCAGGACTGTATTGTTTTTACCTAGGAGGCAAAACGTAAGCAGCATCTGGAATGAGGCAAGGGCTTCAGTGTGCTCCTCCTGCGGCACAGGTTGAGTTGTCTCATATGTTGGAGGCTTTGTTCCAACATTAAACACATTCACATTTCAGACTTCTAGCTTCTTTACAAATGTGGTGATTGTATGAAAGATATGCTGTAGTCAGTTATTGTGTTTGTAGAACTGAAGCAATACAACACAGACCAATGCTATTAGCAGCAATGAGAGTCATTTAAAACAAATACTCTGATCATGACATTGCATGAGATTGCACAGAACAGTGTTTTTAAGGTTATGATGATTTTAGTCTGAAACTTGAGCATGAAAAGCTGTGGGTAATGTGCATTCCTTCAAGTATTTGTATGCCTTTATGCATAATTCTGAATTATCACTAGTTATTCTTTTTTGTTTTCATACCAGTTATCTGAAATAAAAGCAAAACAAATATGATTTTAGGCTTTAAACTCTGTACAGGAAAAACTCTGCAGGCATGGTATACTTCTAACATTACTGTTGAGATCAAACAGACAAAAAAAGAACCAGAGTGTGAACCAGGAGAAGATCTTTTAAATGATTTTTAACATACAGATTGTAGCTTTTTTGCTGTTCGAACAGTTCAATGCCTTAGATTAAAAAGTTGGGAAAAATAAAGCCTGAAACTGTTGTTGCTGCATCCTTCCTGCTTCTCAGCATTCTCTTCCTGCCCCAGTGGCATCTTCAAAAGCAGAATTGCATTCAAAAATGTTGCAACAGACTAAATACTAAAACAGCAAGGAAGGTGTTTTTGCCATAACCAGCAGTTCATAGATCAAACTGCTACAGAAACAAAGGTTTCACGATACCCACATGTTTTCTGTGAGCCTTTGAGGACATATGCATCTAAACTGACAAATTACACACAGGAGCCTGCTTTTTTCCAAGTTATTAAATAACCCTGACTACAGACTTATATCAATAAACATATAGAACAATGACAGCTCTTTGAATTCCTCACATTCTTCTATCATGCCTAAGCAGTTGTATTTGTTTACATTATCACAAGACTGCCTGGGGAGAGGGGTTATTTTTATGATGTGCTTTGTTTGGATGATTGTTGTTGCAAAGAAGGAAATGCGGAGGTTTGCTCAGGGAGTGACGATAAAGGAGTTGTGTGACTACAAAGGTAACAAGTAGGATGGGGGAGTTGTGCAGGGGTAGAAAAGAAGGGTCTCAGGCTGCCTAACAGGGATGGCAGTCTGTAATTAATTTTGCATGAGTCTCTCTTCCCTTCTCATGTTTGTTTTGTTCTTTTTGTGAAGTATAACTCTTAGGCAGTGCAGTTTCAGGCATGGAAGACAAAACATCCTGACAAAAAGAGGAAGCTGCTTTAAAATTATTGGACTGGTTTAAAATATTTTTAACAGAAGACAATTTGCTAAGAACTATGGTTTTGACTTTGAAAAGCAAGCAGCATAATATTAGGCAGTAACCTTTTTTTTCTTTAACAACTACATCTACATGCATGAACTGACTTTAAAAATTGTTGATATCTGTATCAATGTGTTCTGCATTACAGAGGAACCTGAGAACAACGCTGAGACCAGCAACAGCAGTGAGTAGATTTAAATATAAAAATAAATAAATAAATATATGAATTACAAACATTACCTTAAGTCCTAAAGCTTTTCTATTTTTCTCAACTTACTGACTTTGCACCCCTATATAACATAAGACTTGTAAACATTAGGATTAGAATGGAAGTTAGTGTTTGTACTAATAAAAATCTGATCCATTTAATAAGTCAACAAAGTAGTTTTGTTTCTTCAGACATTCATTATGAAACTGATAAACACGGTGTTGTTCTGACTGTCTGAAGAATGGATTACCTTCTTTCATTTTTTTTAAAGCTGGCTGCTCTTCCTGCTCTTCCTCTTGTGACACCTACAGTTCCGGAGGAGAACTACAGTAGCAAACTGAAAATGTGCTTAAAGCAATATTAACTAATTTTTAAAAACTGTGAACCTAGATTTTATTATTTACAATGTAGAAAAGTGTTCCAACTGGCATAGGACCATTCCTTTGCTTTGTTGTACTCTTGGTTGTGCTGCTTGTATATCTTTAATGAATCAGAACATAGACAGTATTGAGATAAGTATCGTATCTGCCACAGACTAAAGTTGCACAATCTTAGTAGCTAGCATCAGCGATTCTATAATAAAGTATATAGTCATGTAAAGAAAAACACTGATTAGAAAATGGGCTGTTTACTTTGAGGTCAATCCTGCACTTGACATACACAAAGTTCCATAAAATCTATACATTTGCAGAGCTTCATTTACAAGCTTGACAAAGCAGAAGTTGTTGAGTTAAGATGCAACAGAACATTGTGAGCAACAGATTGCTTGAATTTCATTGCTCATAAACTTGTGTTTTCTCTCCCCCCACCCCCCTTCAGAGGAGTTAGAAAATCTGGAGGGCTCAGTAGAAAAAGCAACTGATTTGAATGAAACTGAAAGCATTCAGCCCAAAGGTAAGAACCCAGAGGAAATATTCATGTTGACTCACAGGTGCGCACTTATCTCACACACATCTCTGTTTTCAAGAGGATTCTTATTAGTGACCACAGCTGCTGAGTTTAAATTTGTCTTTTAAGAGACTCATCAGCTTTGCACTGCTGATTTTTTTTTCTCCCAGTTTTCCCGTCTGTCTTTATCTCCTTGTCTCTGTAGGAGCAGGCAGCAGGCAGGCACTTTGTGTGCTCCTCTAGGGCCAAAAGCATTTGTAAATCTGCTCTACTGCAACTAAAGCCCTGATATTTTGGTACAAAGTTGACAGCATGCCTTTGGAGATTGAATCTGATGAATTACCTGCAAACTCAACTATCAGACGTTTAATAGATCAACTGTGTGATGCATATTATTTTAACTTGCAGCCACCTCAGACTATAGGGGCAATAATCATGCCAATAAATCACATTTGATAAGGATTCTCTGCTGCTGTTGTTCTCAGATTTCTTTTGAGATTTAAGGTAATAAGATGGCATGTAATTTGAAAGTTGACATTTATGGAGAGTGTTTTGAATTTCTATCTCTGCAAATGTTTTGCATTTTGAAGAGTTGTTAATCCAAAAAGGGAGATTTAGATTTGGGCATCATGGAGTTTTCAGGTAGAGAGAGAGGGGGGAAAAATCATTAGGCATCTGCTTTGAACAGATTGTTGGGGTTGAATAAATAGGACAGACTAGCAGCTTATAAAATAAGTTGGCAGAGACACACAGGTTCGTGTAGAGGGGAAAAAAGCTCAAAGAATGCCAGACAAAAAGCACCAGAGAAGACGGAGTTGTTGAACAACAGTCAGGATCAAGGTAGGATGTTGTATGATAGAGACGGCCAGCATCTACTGTATTTTCAGGATTATAAATTGCACCCCAGAAAGCTATTTCACAAGAACAGACATTTAATCTGGAATAACACGCCTGGGATGCTGATTAGCCTTAACTAACATAACAAGTCAACGAGTCAAACAAGCAAGTTACCAGTAAGTTCACTAATCTCATTCCATATCACGTGATTAGTGTTATTAATTTTCTCCATTGCAGTAAGAGTAACCTCTGTTTTTATGCAAGTCCCTCACAAGTTTCTCCAAACCTCATCTTTCTGGGCAGTTATTTTTTTTAAACCAGTACAAGCACCAGGACCAGTCAAACTATTAAAAAAGTGTGACTTCTAGTCAGGAGAATATGGTAATGTGCTTTTAAATTTAGCCAGAGAACATCGGGCAGCCCTGTTTTTTGAACATACGTAATGGGTTGTTTTATTAATTTTTTTTTTAGAAAAGCTCCATGTTTTTTATCCTAATAACCATAAAAATTACCACCCATCTTACATCCCGCTTGTTTTTCCTGTCCAGATGCAGCTGGAAACAAAGACTGACCAGCTGAGAGGGGGAACAATCAACCTCATCTGACAGCCAGAAAACTGTGCAAGGCCAACCACACTGGTGTTAGAGCTTCAGAATGGGCTCTGACACTGGCCCAGGACAACCAGTTTCCCACAAAAGATGCTCACATCCCAAACTTTACTTTGCTTCCCCACTCTTAGTTAAAAATTTTAAACAAAATCATTCTTCCCTCAAGTATGTATGTACTGTATATGTCTGAACAAAACCTTATTATAGGACTTGAACATATCAGCCAGAAAAAATGAGCCATACCTCACTGTGTGTTGAGTCATACATCATTTTGCCAGCAGGGTGCAATGAGATAAACCAGGTTATAGTCTGTTTTATTTGATGAACCCCACTGTGAGAGCACGGTCAAACTGTCAGAGGACAGCAGCCATGGCTCCTACATGTTGACGCTCCTGGCTGGATGATGTTTAACATCCATCTTTCTTTAGTTCTTACAACTCAGATGCTACTTTTACAGTCAATGTGGCATTAAACTATTGAATCTGTGAGGCTTTTCTGAGCACACCGCACTAACACCTGCCCTGTCTACTCACACACAGCCAATAGCTGTAAGGCCATGTGCCACTCCACGGCATTTTATCTGTTAACATCCCAGATCACACATACAAACCAGGATGTGTCTCTTGGCAACTCGATTATTTCCCCTCCCCTTTTTTTCTTTGCCGTGTCCAGTGCATGCCAGAAAAATCCTTTGACTTTTCACCAACATAAACAAAAGCTACAGTCTTCTTCGCGCTAGCTTGTCTCCTTTCCAGATTGTCTCTAATTGTATGGAAGGAATCTGCCTTATTTCATATCAAATGACAAATTAGTACCACTGACATTAGGAGGTGGTCCAAGTCTCAGTTCTTGGTTGTGTATTGCTTGCAGATGATTTTGTTCTTTACATTGAGTAATGGCTATAACCTGTTGGTAATCATTTCTTTTTTCACAATTGATTAAAAAAGAGGGTTTTGGTTTCTTTTAATTGTTGTTATGATTCATTTACTATTTTTTAATGATGCCATACTAAAGACCCAATGAATTACAGTTCTATAAAATGATGCCTTCATACTTTGATGTTTGCTTTGCTAAACTATAACAGAAACAACTAATAAAGTTTAAAATGGAAACCATGAGTCTTGTTTTTACATGCGTCTGGATATTTATACTATCTTGTTAGCGTCCAGTAAATTAGCCTATTTCCTTGTTACAGAAACAATTAGTTTGTTCTGTGAAATCTCTTGCATGTTCAGATTTCGGCCTTCAGGCTTTTTCCTGCATCAAATGAGACAATATCTTTTACACCCCCACCTCTAACCACAACAAACACTCCCCTGTCAGACATACGCGTTTATATCAGGAGACCTCAATTGTTGTTTGTACTCAGATTCTATCAAATAATCTCTCCAGCCTGCCATGGAAATGTATCCATTCTTTAGAAGAGTTCATCTCCTTTGAGGTGTGATTCTGTGGAAAGCTTATGAACAAACTCATCTGTTTTAGGTAGCTCTTTGAACAGACTTAATTTGGAGAAATAAAGTAATTCTGAGGAGACAGATGAGTCAAAATTGGGCCAGGACCAAGGTGGACTGATTCCATCCTAAAATAACTCCAGTGCCAAGAATTTCATAGCAAACAATTTATTTTATTGGTTTCATGGTGATTTGCGTGCAATTCTGTTATCTGAAACTAACAAATGTAAGGTTAATGAAACTGGGTGACTGAGAGTGGAGTAGATTTGAGAGCAACAACCCACCTTGTTCTTGTCACTGGTGTGATTATCTGTTAGCTTAGCAGTGTGGTCAGAACCAGTAAAAACAGGTAAGATATGAATTGTTCAAACCTTTCATAAAACTTCAGTTCAGCAGATCAGAACCGTCACTGTTACACCAAAACTCTTTTCTGGCCTGCAACGTTTTGACAGCTGAATCCAAGCATCAGCAAAAAAAAAACTTCCTTACTAAAACTCCAAGCTGTTCAAGCAGCACTGGCAGGAACCAAAAAATATTTTCTGCCAGTCAACTAAAGAAACTTTTTGTCCCACTGAGAGAGTTAGTTTTAATGTTTAGTTTTAGTTGATACAACTGCCAAACAAAACATCCACAACAGGTTTCCTCAACTGTTGACATGAACAAGACTCTGCTCACTGAGGCAGCTAACGTATTCCACAAACATGTCACATGCCAGGCAGATGTCTGCAGTCATTGTCCCCAGATTGGTAGGTGTTTAAATCTTAATGACTCTATTTAAATGTTGCATTTCGGAGCGGTGGGTTCCCTCAAACCGAGCAATTGGGTGGGGGGCTTCTTTGCACAAGCTTGGTGCTACGCTCCAGCATTAAAACACACACACACACACACACACACACTTCAGTGCTAAAATAACAAACCGCCTCTTTCAGCCCAGCTTCCTAGTTTACATCTGACAGTGTTGGATTTTCTGGCTTACATCCGAGTTGTTAGGCTGAAATTGTTGACTCACATCCTCAACAACGGCACAAAAAACATCACAGGCGCTGTATCTGTCCTCACATTAAAGGGAACCGTAAATACACGTTAGGGTGTTTATATGTGGTGATTGACGTGCGAGATATGTTTTTGTCAGTATCTGACAAGTCTTGTCAGGCTGCTGTGGGTTGATGTGATGTGTTCCATTTATTTCCCATTTTAAATGAAAGCTCAGTGAAGTTCTTACACAAGCAAGCTTGTTCTCTTGCCTTTGTTTATTTATTTTTCCTACACAACTCTCCTTCGTGTTTAACTCCGCCCACCATCCTCCACCCTCCCGCCACCGTACAGCGACCCAGTGCCACAATGGCTGTTTACACCACAGAAACAAATTGGAGGAAAGTAATTCTAGCTAAAGCTTTAAATCCCAACACTTGATAAGCTGTTTTTATTTGAAGTACAGTGTTTGTCCTTCATGAAAATTCATCGCCCCCACAAGAAGCAGAGGCATCACTATAGGTGAACTTAGCTGAGATAAACACTCTAATTGGGATGAAAATTGAAGCTATTCATTATGGATGCTTGTCTTCAAAGGCAACTAGGGCAGCTGAAATGTTGAAAGGAAATTGACTTGCAGTTTTCCTGGATTCCTTTGAACAAGTGAGAATGTGTTGAATAAAAACTCTACAGCACAAGATGGTTCGGCAAATTAGATTTACTGCCAAATTAAAAATAAAAATAAACCATTTGTCTTAAGCCAATAGCCTCTTGTGACAAGAGTACAAAAAAGGAAAATTAAAAACAAATGTTATCATTTAATCTCTGTTGTAGCTCTAATTATAAACTTCATAACATAAAAGTGATGGTTATGGTTATAAAGTTTATTTCAGTTATCACTACCTCCTTAAAAGTAGAAGATTGTTTTTAGTGTGGTAGTCTCACGCATCTCAAGCAAAAATAAATATATTTTGTTGCTTTACAGCTTGGAATTTAATTACAAAACAATAAGTCTAATTAGTGAAGTAAAATAAGATATTGACATTTGGAGGCTGTAAAATGATTTGAACACACCATTTTTTAGTTGTTTTTTTTAAGCAATATTTAAAACAAGTTCATTATTCTTTAGTATTTGTTGTAAAATTCTAATCAGATTCCAGGATGTAGGACAACAAAAACCAGCAGCCTGCTCAGAAGTCATCTCTCTGAGTGACAGTCACACCTGAATCTGTTCTGCTGCCAAAACACAAAACTCGGCTCTTTTCAGTGTAAAATGTGAAATTTCAGTGTTATGAAACTGATTTGAGTGCTGTTGCAGTGCAGCACTAAACTTTGCTTTATGATTTAAATTGCTGCTAAAAGTCACCCAGAGAAATTTAAAGTTGTGCCTTTAACCAGACTCATTCCCACTGTTTGGTGATAAACTTTAGTTAATTTGACACCATTAACTGTAAACGGTTTTCATTATCCAATTGGTTAAATATTTAATGTTAGGAAACAACTTTCAATTCCGACTACATCTAAACAGATGTGCACAATTTCTGTGTGTGCAAAATGTCTTCTTAAAACTGGTGAATTGAAGCAAGATTTAAATGAGGACGTTTCTTTTTTTTAGAGCACTAAAACTGAGAGCATTTACGGAAGGAATGCAGAATGTTTCTCCCCTTGTTAACAAATTTACTTCAGAAGTCATTAAAATGTTTCCATGCTGTCGTTTCCAACAGGAGGATAAACACCCTGGATGCCTAATGAAAGGAAATGAAAAGCAACGGCCCTAAAATGCTCGGTAATTAATTTGGACATTAATAAATGCATTAAGGCTTATTTAGCCGTAACTTTGTAAGTAGTTTGGTTATGCTGATGTTCTAACTCATTAAAGTAAAATGTCACCTGGTTCTTTAGCTTCCTGGGTTTCAGGAAATGAATCAGCAGCGCGTTTAAAGATGAACAACTCGCACGCTGAGAGGTGAGCAGGGTTCCTGTTGGAGCCCCGCAGCTTTTCACTTCAGCCAGTTATTATTAATGCACTTAACTACAAATGCCTGAACGGGGTGAAAACCAGCAGAGGACCTAGTGGGGAGGCTAAGGTCAAATGTTTTTCTTTTGCAAGTCAGATATTATTCAGATCTGCATACAGTTGGTTATTTAGGCAAATAATAACTAATTGTACACTTCTGTTTTTAAAAATTACTGTATAAAAAGACAACATAATGGAAGGCAGAAACTCATGTTTTATTGTGGAACACAAATAAGTTGAATGGTTCCAAACTTAATAAGATTTCACCAGCTTAAATTTAGTCAATCTTTGTTTCATGAATAGTTTTTTTTTTTAAATTTATATCAAAAGGCAAACACAGACAAGTTTGCTAGTGACTGTGTGCATTTGTCTGTTATCAAAATATTTCAAACCACTGGACAAGTTTTAATGACCCTCACAGAATGTAAACATTGTTTGTACATCTACAACTGATACAACACAGCTCAGGCTGGTGCCACAGGCAGTCATAAAACATAAAAACATGGGTTCAAAAGTTCATTTTACAATTACATAGCTAAAATCTGATGTAATATACAAAAATAACTACAACACAGCTGTTTCTGTCAAAGAATACCAACCCTTTAGTACTTTTAGTTAGGATGTGACACATCAGGTAAATAAGTTCAGCACCTGAGCTCTCTGTTGTTTTGCATGCAGCAAGCTCGACACCATCTTGATGAAATATTTAAGGCCTTTTTTTAGAAAAAGAGAGACATCTGGATGGCAGCATGTTGTTCTGAAACATATTGATTATCATAAATGCTGCCTTCTCAGAGATTCCCCGAGGCGTGTGCATTAATGCGTGATGACTCCCACATCATCACAGAGGCTGACCTTTGAACTGTTGACAAGCAGGAAAGTCCATCTCTTCTCGGTTTACCTCCAAGAAGACAACTTTCTGATTTTGAATCTGATTTTTCGTTATTTATTTAGTCCATCTGGAGCTGCAGTGTTTCAGTGAAGTGACGGCGTCCCTCGCTGCCTCATTGACACGCTCTTCTTACACTCTGACAGATCGGTTGCTATTTAAGCTCATTAGCTGATGTACATCTATTTTTATTTTTACCACCAACTAAATATTTGTCTTTTGTTTGCCTTGATTAAAATATCCTCTTTTTAATTATCCGATACACTGCCTTTGTACAGCTTTAGGAAAAAAATTCAAATATGCCTCAGTTATTTACATAAAATTGTATTCAATCCACACAGCATCTCAACAAAAAACAAACTGGCTTGTAAAATTCAAAGTCTAGCATATCTTGAAGGAATCAAAATCCATCATTATGTTGATTTTGATGTTAGCAGAATAAGATATAAATTACCTGTGATGCACAACTTATCAGACGAAAATGCTTCCCTATGATTGGGAGCAGAGGTACGATAATGTATTTGTGCAAACAGACAATGCTAACCATCAAATATGAATTGTGACAGAAGCTTCAGTCTGTGTGATAACCCTTAACACTCCAGGCAACTTCTTGGCTACTGTCACTAATCACTCCGTCCAGAAAGCTCGTCAGAAAACCTGTAATTCAGCACAGATTTCTTCATGTTTTACCAAACAAGCAGGACAAATTGCTGATTACTGAAAATGTATGCAATTACATTTACCCAAATCATTTTTTTTTTTCTTGGAAACACTAGATGAGCTTGTTTGCTTTTGCATTTCAGCATTTTGTCTTTCGGTGCTAACAAAGCCTTTTGGCTTCTTTCTCTGCTTCCCCTAATTGTTGCCATAGCAACAGGCTGTAGTAGGTAAGGGCCTCTGCATACTTTATACCAAGAAAAACAAACTTTTTAAAGAATATCTTTTGGAAAGAAGAAACCAAAGTGGATATATTTAGCCATAATGAACAGAGCAAAGTTTGGAGAAATGCAAACGACACAAATGACGAAGCTTTCAGGCACAGTGGGGGACGCCTGATGACTTTACCTCCACAAGACACGGGCATCTCTGTTATGCAAAACTATTGTAGCGTCAAAGGTGAGCTAAACTGTTTGACAAATGCTTGGCTGAAACTGGGTCACACAACAGGGCTGAGATAAGCACAGCAGCAAACCCACACTACACAGTCTCAAAAAAGAGAAGAAAAAAACTCAACTTGATTGAAAGTCTGTGGGAGGCCATAAGAAATCTGTACAGTAATTACTAGCTGCAAACCTCAATGAACAGAGACATCATTGTAAGAAGAAAAAAAAAGGTGGTCCAAAATTCCTCCACAATAATGTAAGATTGTGAAGTAGCTTTAAGACCTAATAAAAATTCAGGTAACTATTTTCTTAGGTTCTGAAAAATAAGGTATGTGGGATTTATTTACCACAGCTGAATTTTTCTTCTCATAGTTCAGCCACGGAGTGCTTAGAACTGAAAATAAGTGCCTGTTGTTACTTTAATTCATCATGTCAGGAAAAATATATATATTTGACCATGAGGTGGTAATGTGTGAATCTACTGCCTGTAAATCACCTCTGTATTACAATGCTGGCATAATGTTCTCTCCAAGTAACAATGAGAAACGGCTGTGTTCACACATGGTATGACCTGTGCTCAAGTGCGTACTGTACGTGTATTTATTGTTTCCCAGATAAGGGTGGATACCACAGTTCCTTCCCACCAGGATTCATTATTTTCTGTTCCGAACTCCCGCTGGTTATGTTAATGCATCGTGAATTTCCATAACAAAATAGGCATCAAGGTAGGCAGAAAAATCACTTCAGCACAGCATGCAATTTAAATGTGCCATTTTGCCACCAATCATTGAGCACTGAAGTGTGGATGCTAACAGACAGACACTTTTGTCATCTCTCAAAGCTAATGCAGGGTATGTGGCAGGTAAAAGACTACAGAATGTGGATATCTCTTTGTGTCTTTTAAACTGAGATCAGTCCTCTGCGTTGTCCCCTTCATGCCGCACAATCTCATCAAGATTAATTTTATCTTTCCTTCATTATCAGAGGAAAACAGTACAGAGCACTAAACACTGGTGTTGATTGACTCTCACAGTTGTGAACTTCATTAATAAATATGATCCATTTAGCATCATTGTCAAATTGCCCAGCCCGCTGCCAAGGTGCTAACAGTTCAAGCAAGCTGATTAGCATGACACCAAATGCCACTTTTTTTTTCCATTTAGGCTTTTCTGTCACACAACACCACAGATTTTTCTGCAAGATTCAGCTCACAAACGCCTCGCGCTGCGACATACAGGGAGATTTTTCTCATTCACTGTTAATTGGCTCATTTATTCCTGTGTGCTGAGAGGAAAAAAAGGTGCAGGGATTAAACAAACTTAGCTAACAAAGTTGTTGAGCACGTCTGCACGGGAGCTGTCTGGAGTGAATCAGACACTGACATTAATGGAGGGAAGCCAGTGTGTCTGCAGACAGTTCGTGCCACCCGTCTCTCTTGTCACAGGACTAAACACCTCTTGTCACAGCTGACAACTTTTGCAATTGATTAAGTCAGTCTTACTGACAAGAAGACACGAGGTCACAATTATGATGAATGCTCTGCCGATTCCTTTCATATTATAGAGCTCATAGACAATCTTTTCCACTTGCAATTATTAGCAGACAACATGATAATGCAGCTGATTCACAAGGCTTCCTTTGAAAAATATATTTTTAAAGATTCACCTTGATGAATTTCAAACATCGAGACGCTGCAACAACTTTTCCCTCCGGCTGTGGCAAAAGGGATGAAAATTCAATTTCTGAGGCTGAAAAAGTTTATTCATCACAGCATTACATTGTGCATCTATCAACTCAGCGATCTATTAATGTAGCCTGTCAGATATAAGCTCGGGTCCCTCAGACATTCAGCATCTTCGCACCTCTATATCTGCCATCTCTCCAGCTCTTCACGGCTCAATACACTCTGCTCTAATATATATGACCGATCCTTTCAGAAGCCAATTCAGAAGCTAACCACCACATTCCGGACTTCTATCAGGCCCAGATAACGTGAGGTTTGACCATCTGTCAGCGCTGTGACTGCTGGCTATAAACTTTACGCTCCGTCTTTTTATTCATCTGTTTCTTGGAGGAGAGATGTAGCCTGCGCCCGGGAGCCTCGGGCAGAATCAGAGATGAGAGAGAAATCAATTACTGCCTTTGCCTCTGCCTAAAACAAGCCGTGTCGAAGAGCATCTACAAAAAGGAGGACAAAAGGGGACTGGTGGCCCCACAAACCAAAACCTCAGGAGACAGGGCGGGGAGCATCCTGTCATGAGCTCTGACACGTAGCCATCACTGCCTCCAGCACAAAATAAGCTCCTGTCACGCCACAAAATGGGCCACTTCATGTGCAATCAGACCAAGATCGGTGATTGATGACCAAAAGTGAAATATGAAGGAAGGCAGCAAAGAAATAGAAAATACCGATAAGCAAAACCATTCTAAGTTGGTCCATATATTACAGTACAATTTTATTGAATGAAAGTGAGTCAAAACTTTGAGAAAGGAACTGTCAGACTGCTATTAAAAATAAAAACTTAAAAGTAACATTCTGGTTGAAAAGAAATTGATTTCGGACATCTTTTTGTGGAACAACCCATTGTACAGTGTAATGAATGCAGGTGTAGCTCTAAACAACAACAAAGCTGTGTTTTAAATGTACAAAATCAAAACGTTATCCCAAACTGCATCAAATATTTACCATTTTATCTGCATACTCAACAAATATGAGTGTAAATATGTAAAAAAATATATACAAAACTGTCAGAGTTCTTCATTCCACAGACATTGCCACTCTAATCTACTGAGTCACTTTGTTTCAGGTAAAATGCATGAGGCAGCCATTCACAAATTTACCTTACAATTTTAATTTACTTTTGTACAAAATTTTAAGTTTTTTTTAAATCACTCCTCATGACGTCACAATAACTAATTATTTGATGCAAGTAGGGGAACACATTAGTAGAGTGTTATTTTATTTGTCAGAAAGAACGTTACAGAAAATGTCTGCAGTGCTGGAATTCACTGAAACAAATTAGCAAGAGAAAATAACGTGAAATCTTCCAGCAAGTCTGTCTTAGACTTAAGCAAAGCTATTCATATAAAATATAAGACTGATAAACAGAAGTGGATAAATTTGTTTGTACACTTTTGGTAAAGAAAGAAAAACCTACCATGGTTGCTGAAATAACTCAAAACTGGCAAAATATTTTCCAATAAGTACTATCCATTTTCCCAAGACTGATTTCATTAGTTTTTCATATCCAATCATTGGATTCATATCAATTGTGGAAACTAGAAACACAAAACAGCATCTGGAAGTAATGATTGCGGACCTCTTGCCGCTGCGAGCCTTTTTCTGCCCTGGTATGTGTAGATGAAATGGGATAGAAGTGTGTGCTTTGGGTCTGCGTAGAAGAGATGTCACAAATTGCTGCTTCCATCCACACTTTGGGGACAGTGTGCCCATCAGCTCAGAATGATTATGGGCATGAGAGAAGCTCTGATTTTAGGATGCTGGAGCGTGAAGCCACTGGAGAGGACCAGAGAGGGATGTGGCAGGGCCGGCAAGGAGGTGGTGGGAGGGTGGAAGAGAGAGGCCCAGCTGGCGGCTGCCTCTAATTGGGCTGAGCAGGTTTCCATGGCTGACCAGACCCATATGCAGTACGGATCTAAAGCGGCGAGGCCGGCCACAGGCTGGAAGGTTGGAGGGAGAAAGGAGGAGTGAAACAGGCAGGCGGGCCGGCGAGAGACCGGTCACACTCCAGTCGTCACAGCCTCTTTGTGTTGGAGGTGGGGTGCAGAAAGAGCCAGCTGTCACCCCTTGACAAGAGCACAGGCACTCCTCCATGTGTGCTGATAACACAGGCTCAATGAAAACACAAAACAGAAGCATAACAAAACACTTTTTAGAAACAACTACTTTAACCAAGGCATCCGGCTCTCACTGAGTGTGTGTGTGTGTGTGTGTGTGTGTGTGTGGGGTGGGGTGGGGGGGAATAGGCCGTACCGCGAAAGGCAAAGAAAAACTCGAGTCCAACCGGGGGCGGGGCAGGGGGAGCATTGTATCGCAGAGCTCCTGGTGGATATTAATACATGCCATTGGAAACAATCAGGAGTGATTAAAACGAAGGTGAACTGACAAGAAGAGAGTGGATTCCCTAAGCTAACCCCCACCCTTTACTACCCCCCATGCCTGTTAGATGGGGGTGCCAGTGCGTGTCGTGCTCAGGGGGCGAATCGATTCACTTCACACTCTAGGCAGCATTAATTAATGATCTGTTCTCTGTATCGTACAGTGACTGGTTGTCACGGCGTGGTTTCAACTCAACTCCATCCCAGCTTTCATCCCGTTTTCTCTCCTTTATGTTTCATAAAAAAACACAACAACAGGGATGCACTTAAACATCAGCGCTGCCACAAACAGTCAATGTACCCATAAGGATTATGATATTGAAACAAAATACATGTTTGCAGGAAACATAAATTCTTGGAACGTCATTCATAGGCCTTTTATTTTTACTTATTTGTTCCCTTTACAACCGAGCAGATGTCTGGAGGGCAGACCACAATCCTGTTTATGAGAGAAGAGAAGGAGAAGAGACAGCTAGAAAGACCAACCTGTTCTATAAAAAAGCTCACTGCTGCCCCCTACTGTATTACTAACACTAAATATCTTCACACAAGCTTTTAGACTGTCAGAATGTCAAAAGTATTCTGCATTTTAACAGTTTGAAACTAAAGTCTCAAGTCTGATATATGCAAAATGTGTCCAAACCGTATTTTTATTTTTCTGGAAATGGGAAGCATGCATCAAAACAATCCATTTATTCTATTTATTCTAGTCTGTTTTAGAATATGTGCTGTGTAGTAATTTTACATTTTTGTTTGGATCTTTAAAATTAAATGAAAAAGATTCTAAAAATGTCAAACTCTGACTCAAGATGCTTAGTTAGAAAAAGAAGCAAGTTTTATCATATTATATTCATGCCCACTCCCAGTGACATGTCTGGTTAGGCAAGGAAGAAGAAGAAGTGACTGCAAGGAGTCTCCAGGGGGCTGAAAGAGACAGTAAACTAAACCACAAGAAAAATCAGATCACCTTGAATTTACATAAACAGCCTTCAAATGGCTGCACAGAGGGTATAAGTGTTAGCAATTCGAGCTTGAATAACTTCCCAGCCGTGGATTAGTATTGGGTTCACTCAGGTCATTTAACACTTAAGACAGTCTCTGGGGGACCTATTCATGTTGGACAAATTGTTTTGCCTTTATGGCAGCTCTGCGGCTGCACTGGGGTGTTAGTGGTGCTCTAAGAAGTAATTTGCCGCCTGTAGTGAGGGACACTTTGCACCCTGTTCCTTCTGTTCGGATTGTTGTGCTGCATCAAAAATACTAAATGGCAGCAGGAGCAACACCTGCACCAATTACACAAAAATCCTCACTGTCTGGGTTAAGGTTTCAGCGATGGGAGTGAGACGTGAGGAATAATGAGCGAATGCATTTCCTCTTTTTGCTGGAAGCCAGACATCCCAAAGCACACATGAAAAATGGAACAGAAATCTTAATGAAGAAGTATGAAAGATGTGGACACGGTTTGTCAAGTTGTCAAAAAAAGAAGAAAATCAGATTCAAAAAAACTGTGTGATATGATGGTCAACAAAAACAAATTTCTCTTGTGCCAGTGAGATGCTGTAGAAAGCAGCATCCTGCCAAGTGAAGATTCACTGGGCTCAAAGATCCCTCCTGTTCGACATGATACAGTCATCCGAACATACAGAGGACCACTGGGAGGCAAAAGAGACGCTGCATGATCAACCACTGTTATTCTCCCAAGTATTCACATCTCCCTTCATCAGGTGAGCCAACAATCCTTCTGGTCCAAAGCAGTGATCATTATCCCTGCAGAAAACATTTGAAACAAAAATCATCCCCATCTGAATCCAGCTAGACTATAAAATAGATTTGTTGCGAACTAATTATGCATTTCCCATGCAATTTATAACACAGCAATGCCTCCAGTAACACTTAACTTCTGGAGCTTGATTAATGGCACCATGCTGGAAGCTGGGAGCCTAGAAATAGTAGGTGTGGAGAAGGCGGCTCACAATGCCAGCATCAGCAGTCTGGATCGACTCCTTCTGTCACCGCTTCCTCCACCCACCCCTTCACTTCCCATAAAAGTAAAATGCAGCAGGTTTGGAAAGCAGCCTTGTCCGGTTTGTCAGGGGGGCTTTGTCGTAAATATAGTGTTTGTCAGGCCCCAGAGGAGAAAGCAGTGGTGATAGCTCTCATCATCACCATAGCACCTCATCTGCTGGTGCCAGCCTTACTTACTGCCAATGATTGTTTCAGATAGCGTTAATTTGTTGCACTGCAAGGTGATGATCTGCATCTTCAATAAATGTCAATGCTACATCAGCAGCGCTCTGATAAGGTTGTTAATCAATACCATTATCTCAGTTTAAACATGAACGGTTACCTTTTTACCTGCTGGGGTTACAGGCTTTCAAACGTTCTTTAATCATGATTTGGCTCCAAATTTCAATAATTTCACCTTTTTATCAATGGGAGGACGGCGCTACATAAAATGCAGTCGATCAGCTTGTGTGTAGCTTACTTATTTCCATGATTAACATGTGCCATTATCATTTGTTTTAATTGCAGGTCTTTATGAGCAGTGATATATCAAAGTTATTGCCATTTACTGGCTGATTGCACGACAACCAAGTCTTTTCTTCTACATGTCCAGTTCAATTTTGCTTGTTTCTAGCTGTAGCTTAAAGCTCAGTCATATCAGTGAAGTAGTACAATAGAATTATGTAGAAATGTACATTGATTGTTACTTTTTATGCCAGAATTTTGGCCCGAGATCAAACTGAAACAATGGCATGCATTAACTGTGAGAATAATGCTATGTGCAACATCGCAAGATGTCATGCTCCAGTGTGTGTTTGTGAATGACCTACAGCTACTAAGTCACCAACCTCTAGCTACAAATCAGTAAAAGTGAGTTATAACTATTTTTGTTGCAGCTAATATCTCTTCTCTGTGGTGGCCATGTTGGATTGGGGTGACTGTAAAAGTTAACATGTTATAATGATTTATTTGAGTGTTTTATTAAAAGTCATCCAGTGGATTATGAAATATTTTGCTAAAAGGAGAAATACACACAGACACAGGCAAAAACATTATCACCTATTCACTACTGATCTGAATGTAATTAACCCTCAATACTCATTCAAACTTTCTGCATCCCAATTTTTAGCTAGACCATCAGAAGCAGAACACTGAGGGGGAAAATGGCTTTTTTTCTCTCTTAACTGATAGTCTGAAGCCATTTAATTCTGTGAGCACACTGAAGTCTCACCCGATCCCACAAACAGTGCAGCAGCATCGTCACCCTCCAGCCGTTCGATGTGAAGCGGAAAATGTGAAGCTTCAAATAAGAGTGAAAGGAGGACAATTCAGAAGGTTCTTATGGACAATTTACTGATCTAACTTAACGGCGCTCCACTGACTCGAGTCCTGATTGAATCAGCATTAAGACGACAACGGCATAATCATTTGCTTCATAATGAAGCGAGGCACTGAAACCCAGCTGCTGCTAAAATAGACGTGTGCTATTTTTCTGAGCAGAAGGTGTCGACATGATGTGCCTGTACAAACAGCAGCACTATCTGACTGTCAAACATTCATAGCTTCTGATCAGATATTTTAATGAGCTGATTCTTAGACTAAAGATCTTTAAACCACAGTCAGACAGCTACATATAGTAAATGACATTCAAAATGAAAGGCCTAGCATTCCTTTAAGGAAATAATACTACGCACTGCTTTTCCTGACGGTTTTAATCCAAAATGGCCACTACAACAACATCTTACATGATGAGTTGAAGATTGGAATATGTGTTGAGGAGGATTCGGCTACTATACACACCAAAGTTTAGGCCAATTTCTGTGAAACTGACTGACTTGTGGCCATTTTTGTATTGTCCAAAATTTCATCAGTTGAAGATCTACAGCCAACTATTACGTTGAGAGTTTCATTCAGGGCCAGTGGTTCCTGATATTTTACTTACAGTACAAACAACAAACGCACTTGTGGACCTGGGCATAAATATCACTCCACTTTTGGCCACGGGCAATAGAGACTAAAACGATTGTGCTTAAGTTCAGCTGACAGCGTTATAAACTGTCTCTTATTTATAGTTTAATATGTCCTGACTTCTTTGTATGTTTCTGTTTAGCACTACCGAAGGACATTTCAAATTCTATTTCTTTGAACAACTTTTAAAAAATAAATCATATATAGCCTCGTCTGTACCACCTGCTGCTCCCTTTTTTATTAAAACATAACCAGAAATATTCCAATTTCCAAAAAAAGACTTCAACGCCCCCACACAAATAGACACTGGCACTTTTCAAGGTGGTAGTTACACATTTCACATCCAACTCATGATTAAAAGAATTCCACAAAAGGGAAATCACTGAGCTGAAAGGTAATTAGCTGAATGTCACTGAAACAACTTGTCAGTAAAAAAAAGTTTTAAAAAAATGCTAAAAAGGTAACAAATCTCAAGCTTCAAAAAATCTTGACATTTTAAGCCCAAAAGCTTACTCAGAATAAAACTATTTTTGATGTATTCAGCATGAACAGTTTCAAGCAACTCTGTCATTTTTTTATTCAAGGAGCAACACGAACATCCTTGAATAAGGAAAAAATTCCTATCAAAACCAAAGACAAAATTTAATCAGATGCACAAACAAAACCTCCACATAGGCCATTTAATGTCATTATTCAACCAAATTTTAGAGTTTGAATTTGTCAGAGACAGTATTTAAAGTGTAGAAACCTTGTCATAAAAACTCTCACAGCCCAACAAAGAAAGCAAAGCTGATGGTGGACAAAAAAGTTATGCTGACAATTTAACAAAAACTCAACAGAATGTGTTTTATACACCAAAGAGTAACTGTCACTTAGACTCCTGCAGGTCTGGGGAAACTAAATAGCAGATTAAGTGTTTTTTTTTTCTTTATTTCTTGTTTTTCTGCACACACCAGAGTTGTGACTGTTGGTTGTGGCAGAAAGGCAGCCTCTCATGGAAGTGTGGGGTACAGTCACAATCAACAGATGGTGAGAACTGCCTCATCCCCCCAGGGCAACAGTAAAACTGAGCTTGTGAAATCTGTCACAATCCATGGTGGTAAATGTCTTGCAGTTCCTGCAAATGCTAATGAAGCTCGTGTGAGGTCCAAATAAATAAATAAGTATATAAACCCCAAAGAGGGACGAGCAGGGAGAGACGAAGCTCGATTTAAAAATGACACTGAAGAAAAATCTCATTTTTCTAGAGGGCAGAGTGTTTTCTTTCTGGCCTCGGGACAGAAACTTTACAAACAAGTGGAGCTAAAAGATGCCAATGACATTCAGATCGCCATTGTGTCCGTCTCCTGTGAGCGTCCTCCGTCCCCCGTCCCCAAACACATTCCATCATGAGCTTGGACAACACCTGCTACTGCTGGCAAACACCGGCCCTCATTCGGCCAGAAAAAGAGAGGGTGTAAATTATGATGTCTCGCATTTGAGTTGCATCATTTCAGACAAGTATGTGTGCAAACACTGGACATTTAAATGACCTGAATATAACTTCAAATGGTGAGTTTGACACCTTTCAGGAAATTATTTTTCATTTTTTATTAAGCAAGTCTAGAAGCTCGTTTTGCATAAATTTCAGGTCTGACCGCACCAAATTTTAGATTAATATCTGTAAAAGTTATAGCTATTTTTGTGTTTACTAATGTTGCCCGCCTGTGGCAGCCATCTTGAATGGTGTTTACACCAAAAAGGTAATTAGTATTAGATGTACATCAAATGATTATTTTCTGAGAGTTTCAATAAAATCCATTTTCTGGTCATGAGATTTTGCCAATACTACAGACAAAAACATTTCATCTTTTGTCCTCAGCAGTGGGTGTGATATTCTCACAGCTCACTCATATAAAGGAAGGCAAAGAATAAAAATTGTACCAGGGACTTTCAATACCTACAATCAAAGCTGGATCTGTTGCTAAATATGCTTCAGTTAGTACATTTGTGTACTTCTGTTGGAATGGAATGCATTAGTAAAAAAAAATGTTTGGCCATTCTTGGTGAAAAATTTACATTTACGGTAAATAAGACAAAGCAGCTAAAACGAAGGAGTAGAATGCAAAAAGACATTTAAGAACTTGCGGCAAGGTCTGCCTCAATTAGCTCAGTGGTTCGGTTTGTGCCCAGTTCTTCTAATTGAAGGCCGGGCGCTACAGGTTTTAAGTCTTTATAACACTCTGACTCTTCAGACCTTGCTGCAATAATCAGCAGCCACAGGCTCTTCTTAGCTTCTGCCAGCACATTAAAATAAAATTACTGATGCCCTCTAAGCAGGAGGAGGCCAAACACAAGATAATGTTTTTAGGGAACTGTTTCTTTTTTCTTTCATTTTATAAAGCAGAGTTGATTAAGAAATAGCAGTTAACACGATCAGTGGAGGTAAAACTGGTCTGAAAGACCAGGAAATGTTTTTTGGGGGGAGAACAGCCTTTAGAATTGCCAAAAAGACTAATTTAAAACCTCATCTGAGTACCAGAAACTTTTATGAGTCGTCAGCAGACTGCTGAGTTGGGTAAGCAGCTATATCTGCACAGACACCACCTTCATGTAGAAAACGCCAACTGCCCCCCCTTCCCCAACACACACACACGCACACACTCATCACAAAACTTGACACAAATCAGTGCAGAATTTCTAAAAGAATGCCTATTTAACTAAAGCAAAAAGGTGATTAAATCATGATTAAATTAATAGGAGAAACTGGAGTCAGATACATACAATTTGTTAAATAACCTTTATGAAATGTAATTATTCCCATCAGAAAGTGAATCTAAACACCTCAACACCTGCTCAAAAGAGGGACAAAAAGAATCAAATCAATACCACATCCTAATTTGCTTTCCTGTTTTAACGCACCAACAAACACTAATCAGACAGTTCAGCCGAATAAAGAAATTGAACAGAACAGAAATGCACAAATAATGTTTCATCTGATCAAGAAAACAGATTCAACCAACAAGCTGACTTTTCTAGACAAACAAGAATGTATTAACCAAAGCTGAGAAACCTTATTTGAGTTACAGAAGTCAGTTTGCATGAACACCATTTCAGAAAACCTTACATAGCTGGTAACTTTTAGAACATCTATTCTAGCAGATTATTTCTGCTGCTATTTTATGCTTGGTCTTGGCCCAGATTGGTCAATCTGGTCAAATTAAGTCCTGCTTAATCAAATTAAGTCCATTCCTAAAACTATTCCATATATTGTTCCTAAAGTTTTCACAAAACCCAGCAAAAGATCAAATCTTCTGTTGTGTTCGTGGCCTGCCATTTTCTCTTAGGTATTTTTAAACGTGGCAAGATTTTGTCAAAATTACATTTTCCCCTATTGTTGCAGTGGTTTATTAAAAAGAAAAATAAATCTGGTTGTATTTTGCTTAAACGAACCTCAGTACATTAACACGTAGAACTGCAGACATCCACACCGTGTGATAGGGCAATATCAGGCAAACACCATGTCCTGTGGCAATCTGCTGGCCACATTTTCACAGGACTTATTGCCATTTTAAATTGGAAAGCGAGCATTACTGAGATTTGTAATTTTCTTAAGAAGATTTCTGTTTTTGCTTCTGAAGCAGTTTGATTTGTAACTAGGCAGCTGATTCTTTGGGCAAAATAAACTCTAAAAGATGAAGTAATTTTCAGCATGTCAATCAGAAACCAATTATAAAAAAACCATTACGACCACCAACTATTATAACCATCCGCATGTCCAATTTTCATGTTGAAGTAAGCAATAAACCAGTTTACAAATCCCCTTGAGAAAGCAGAATGGAACTGTTGATTTTGGGTGGGTGAACTATGAGCAGGTCCAACGATCACATCAGCAGTTAAGCAATGACACAAGTGACTAGATCACGTTCACGTGCTTCTGGAGCAGGAGGTAAATCGATTATCCTTGTAGGTGTTAGTGTAGATGTGCATTAAGGCTGGAAGCTCAGCAGAAAATCACAGCAGTGACTTAAAGAGGATCTGACAGCAGCTATTGTTTATTGGTTGTACAACTGCTCCTTTCTATTGTAGACTACAACCAGTCAGTAAGTGGACCAGCAGTGTTCGTTTCAGCTGAGTATTCTAAATTTAGATTTACTTTTTGCCACTCAAATATAGTTAGGAATTTGTTCGTCTTGAATTGAGCAGACTTCATAATTAAATGTTCATCCAGTGAGTTTAATTAAAATACGTGTACGTCCAACGGTTTTACAAAACATGTTGCTAACCGTGTCAACGCCAAATCTTTTAGTTCCAGCTACTACACCACATTTTAGCTGAATCTCTAAACTTTTATTAAAATTTTTATACCAATAGCTGTGGATTTGTGTAGATCTTTCATTAATTGCTGGTACCAGTACTTCTATAAAAAACTGAAAACAGCTTCTTATTTTTCTAATTCAGGCAATTCATTAGGTTTCATCTAATTAGAAAGTGATTTTTCTATGAAGATTTTCAAACACAATATTACAACTTCTACTTCAAAATATTCAAGTACAAAAATGGGGACAGAAAAATATCATTTTACCTCCTAGTCTCAAACTCCACTTCTGCAGTGCATGTTTTCCATTCAGGGCCATATTTGCCCCCTTCAGAGCAGCAGACAAGAGAACTGATTGCGCTGCATTTTCCCCAGTAATTTTCAATGTTCAGCAGGGTCAAGTCAGGAAAATGAACAAATTACAATTTGTCTCTCCTCTAAAATGGGAATTAAACACTTAAATGAGTTCTTGTGTTTTCAATATCATCAACTCAGCCAAAATATTAATTTTCTTCCAAGTTTAATCATTTTTAGAAGACTTCTCTATAACTATTAAGCACTCACGGTCAAACTGGTACAATGATTAGATTACACAAAATGTGCATTCATAGTGACTTAAAAACAAACCAAAAACACTTACGTACTCTATAGATTTGAGGGGTCAAACTGTGAAAGCTCAAAGCATTATATACATACACAATGGCATATTATGGGAGGAGGGTGGAGGAAGAGCTTGAGAAAATAGAATATTCTTTAAGGGTCTATTTTTAGCTTTCTGAAAAGTTAGAACCAAAAAATTTCAACTTTAACAAGAAAATCACTCCACAGCTAAAGCATGATTTACATTTTATTAACAGTTACTTTCTTAAGAATATTACATAAAACACTTGATAATTGGCAGCAAAAACATTTAAAGTACAATTTGATCAGATTAGTCATAAACCCCATTTCCAAACAACAAAATTAGCAGACATTGTTTTAATCTTCAATACAATAGAAAGCATCACTAATTATTAAAAATATTACAAAGCAACGTTTTAATGAGATAAAGAAAAGTACAAGAACAAAGAAATTCTGACATTAAAGGTAAAATTCTAAGTGCAAAAGCTGCACATGACAAGAGCTTAAAAGAATAGAGAAACTTTAAAGTAGGTCATAGTTTTCCCTGTCATTTGGTTCTGAATTTATCATTTGAACTGTCTTGTTGGGATGCACTTTTGCCTTTGCTCCCAGTGAGAGTTTTCAAGCTGGGCGGTTCATTACAAACCATTCAGTCCTTGATCAGACGTTTGACAAGTGATTAATCAGGCAGGTGGCCTCAGTGGAGCAACTGAAAGTTAATTTCCACACTTCTGCATGCAGAGATGAATTTGAAGTGTGTTCAGACAGGGTAGCTGCCGTCACCATGCTTTCAGGGTGACCCCTGGCCCTCACGTTTGAGAGGATTACATCCAACCCAACTGATCCACTACCGTCTTCGTCATGCACCAGTATGCAGCGCACATCCGAACACCGGCGAACAGTTAAATCATGGAAGTGGGGACGGCGTACTGCCATGGTGACAAAGTGGGGAGCTGGGTGAAAGACGACATCCTCCTTCACCAGACCCAGATGTGTATCTGTGAGGAAAAACTGGGCCATATGTTTGCTGCGAGTACTAGTGCTGAGCTGCACGGCGACGCTTGTGTACAGCAGTAGCTGCACCTCTCCCAGAGTGACTGTTGCTTGATTCATATTACAATAAATAAGATAAACCAAATCAGCAAAACTCCTCTGAAATCTACAGCAAAGGCTTAATCCAGCATCCAGCAGCAGGTCAGGTACACAGAGCTGACAGTCTAGCAGCAATTTCACCAGATCTTCGTGCAGAAGTGCATGTCGAGACATCCTGCAGTCCCCAGGACAAACAACGTCAAGCATGGCCCAACACAGCTCTTTGGTAATCTGCTGGCAGTAGGTATAAACTCCCAATATGCTCTCCTCAGTTGATCCCATTAAACGCAAACTTTGGCCTGCTAAACCGATCTGTATCTCCTTTAGCTGCAGCAAAGGGAGGTGATGGAACAACACCAGTAGTCCAGAATCTGCAGTCAACGTATAGAGGTCAGAATCCAACAAAATCAGGAGGCCAGGTTGAGGTTCAGGATTTTGGCATTTAGCTACATTCAGCCAATAAAGAGATGCTCCCTGCTGGGAGGGACACACTAAAGGGGAGACGATAGACTGTAGTTTGTCCATCACGTCTTGCAGTGGTATATTTTGTAGGGTCAGCAGAGGATCAGGATATTCTATCAATGTTTGAATGGCAAAATAGACGGGTTTTGAGTTTTCCAAAGCTTCATCTTTATTTTTACGTGTTTGAATAACTTCTGTCTTACGGATATGCTTCAGTAGCGAAGACTGTGTAATATTTTCATCTCCTTGTTCTACATGAATATCAGCCACCCAGTTTCTCTTTTGTGGTGACTGCAAATCTTTCTCACAGAAATCCTCTGAGATTTGCTGCTTGTCATCTTGCAATTCTTCCGCCATGGTTTGTGCTGGTGTCGGGTCTAGGAGTGGCATGTTATCAGGATTAATGCAGCCTTGAATCATCCAAGCTGCCTCTTTGGGCTGAAAATGTTGAGTTATATTCATCTGGATGTGCTGTATGAGAGGCAGTTCTTTCACAATAGAAAAAATGTGAAAATCCCCAAGAAGAGATGAGAAAAGGCTCCTTCCAACCACAGAGAAGGCCCGGCTGCCTTCCACTACAGACAGAACATTATTTTCTTTGACCAGAGAGACAACATGTCTGGACCACTGGGCATGAATTGACTGCAGTCTTACGTTTGCAACTTGGTAAAGTTTTGTAGAACTAAGAAGGTGATGCACATCATGGACAAGCGAAGAAACTTTGCTGAGCAAAGACCCCAGCTTGGACTTCTGAACTGCAGGTGCTTCGTTCTGTGTCAAACAAACTTGTGTGATATTTTCCAAAACTCCAGATTCGGTCATCTCTTCCCATTGGTACCAATCCTCAGTAGCAGGGTCTTCGGTTGGGCAGCGGGCTGTCTCCATGTTGAGAGGCTCTCTGTTGAGCTGAGAATGAATGCCGATCTCTGGGAGGACTGTCGTGGAGCTACTTCCTCCATTTCTCTGCAGGTGGGACAAGCTTTCTAATGAGATCCCACCAGAGCCAGGTCTCCCCTTATAGCAGTCAGTCACGACACCTTGGATCTCATTAGCATTCCCTTCTGGCTTCATGCCACATCCATCACCGGGGCCCAGGACACTTGTCTGCTGGAGGCTGGCATCCCCTGACCGAACCTCATCTCCGTTATAACTTGCAACACCAGCTTCACTCTGAGCTCTCCTCTGTGGCCTTTCAGACATGAGCTCTGGCCCTGATTTATGACACAAGTCCCTCTCCTGCTCCTGGCCATCCCCGATGCTTACTCCACCTTGTAATGCATCTCCATCCGACTCCAAACGGGTGTGAGGGACAGGATCTCTTTCAGGAATGGCCTAGTTTATATTGTGCAGGTGGGTAAGAAAGGGAGAGAAAAGTAGAAAAACCTTTCAAACATGTCCACAAACTTTTCTTTATGCAAATAAAATCTCTACAGAGAATAGTTTTAATTCAGCTCACATTGGAAGCAAATTTTTATTTATGCGTTCAGTTACATTTGAAAGCACAAAGACAAAATGAGGGGAAATGAAGTGAGAAATAACAAGGTGCGTTTATAAAAACCAAAATGCTTGTGCCTTCTCGCTGCTCTGTGCTTTAACAAAGTGTCACTGCCTTTGAAACCCCTACAGAAAAGCGTAAAAGGGTTTGAATATGTGCATAATAAAACAAGTTCAGGGAAAATGTTTCATGGCTCATAAATCTGCATTTGGCCCGGCTGGAGAAGGCACTGACATTTGGTTTTAAATTTTTAAATAAACTAACACTAGCAGAATTGCAATTATCCAACAAGGTCTTGATAAATTTTCTGTTGCACAATGAAATAAAATAAAGATCAATCATGTTTATACATTTAGTTTTATTCAAAGTGTATTTTGGGGCAAGTGAATTTAAAAAATACATACTGTGGCCATGAGAGTCACTGTTGAAGTCGATTTAAGACAAACTTTAGGGTCTTTCGTCTCGTCCTCCTCAACCAATGCATCCATTTGGATAAAATGACTGGTGAACAAATGCAAATTAAAAAATTAATTTCACATTTTAACAAAGGAAAAAAAGTGCATTTTAATAAAGACAGAAGTGAGCATACTATTATGGAGGGGTTTGTTGGCATGGCCTTTGTTTTCAACAAGAAATTTAATTATTTGATGTGGTGTGACACTGGAGACCCTGAACAGTTGGCAGTCGAAAGAAAACTGCAATAACCCTCAAGACCCTCCTCTCACACAAAAAAAATCCATTAGATTTGAAAAGCAAACACCCCAAATGGCTGGATGAGATTAGAGACACTCTGCTAGCTGTGAAATTAAATAGAATCTGTGCATGTTGATTTGAGGATTTACATACAACACTCGGCACTCAAGAGGAGGGGAATGGAAACCCAAATATGCAGCTCAGATTTTTAATTTTTTTTTTATGAACAGCGAACAGCAGCTTTAGAAAAGCTTTACGTGCATCAGCAGGTTGACAAAGGGTGACCGGAACAGAAGTAAAGCATTCACAACAACAAGAGGGACAGAGCTCAAGTCCTGGTGATGATTAAAGGATTTCTACAAATCCTGAGGATCAGCACTGAGGGTGTCCTGTACTCACTGATGCTTGTCAGCTCAAATACGAGGTTAACATAATTTGATAATTTTGTTTTCCTCTCGCTATGACTCGCGTGTGGTTCACATGCAAAGGTTTTAACTTGACGTATGTCAAAACTGGCTCTTCTCAGGACACTGGGGAGATAAGGACAAATTCTATGCTGCCTTGTTTTGTTTTTTTCATTAAAGAGTTTTGCAAATTTATGGGGAAATGTCTACAAGTTTTATCATTGCAAATATGCTTTTCCTGCCTTCGATATCACTTTAAAATGTCAATTTCTAATCTCAGCAGATCTTAACTGAGCAAAATAAAGGGTAAATAAAAATAAGTCACCAACTCCCTGGTGATCTCGCTAAAACATTTCTATATCATCATGAATAAATGCTTTGGCCAACTGTTCTGATTTCAAAAGGTTTTAGATATTTTGCGTCTTTCCTACAACACCTTCAGAGTAATATCACTTTACTTGTGTTTATTGGCAACAAGAAAAGGTTAGAAAGTCTTAACTGAGCAAATGTTTGATCAAAGTAAATTGTAAAACTTGATATACATAAAATACATGGGTGTCCTCAGAGCAGGTTACATTTCATGTTAATCTAATTACCTCATGTCTGACTGGAAAAAATCTAAAACTCAACTGATTTAGATCATAATGGGCAGGCTACTTTTGTTGTACTGGAACACATCCCCAAACAGCTGCAGGTCAGTTCACCAATAACTTGTGTCACTCCCATGGAGCAGCACATCTACAGCCAGCATTTGAATTCAAATTATTTTCTCTTACTAACTGCTGATGGTTATTTCCAAGACTACAGAGATCAATTCTGTCCTTGCTGCAAAGATTTTATGCAAAACAAGTAAAACAAGAATAGAATACACATACAAATGAAAGAATGTGTGTCTCACTGCTTGTATTAAGAGCTTGAATTGATGATGGTTCAGTGTTGGAGGTTAGGAAAAAAAATAAAATACTATTGTTTAATAGTTTGTGACGCATGTTCAAGACAAAATGAACAGCAGCACAGAAATCTAAAAAGTCAGAAGTACTTTGAATCAAGTCTCACTTTGTAATCTAAAGCACAGCCTACAGTTGTTATTCCAAGCTGCTTCAAGCATCATTCTTCCAACAACAAAATAATTGTTTCAGAAGCAGGATGATGGAAATAGCAGCCATGTAGGCTCACTTCAAAAAAAAAAAAAAAAAAAGGACCAGAACTTGTAGGTATTTCAACAGTCTGTAGAACTGCCCTACCGGCCAGGATTAGATGTCACTCAATCCATTGGAGGAAGCTGATGGACTAGACAGGTGACAGGACAAAATCATAGGTTTGGGAAAGCTCTCATTGGCCTGACTAGGAAAACCAAGTGCACTTGTTGGGAGCTCAATCTGGGCACAACCTGCTCAACCGCTACAAAATGGTGATGGGACTCCATGACAATAGTCTGTGATGCCTGTGGCATTGAATTGGAGACCTCTTCACAGTACTAAGGTCACTGTCTGGCTCTGAGAAGTCAAAGGGCAAGAACTCTTGGGGACCCATTTATTGATCCAGAGAAGCTCAGTGTTTCTAATCCCGTGTCTGTCATCTGAGGGACATATGGGTTCATCACCCATCCTCCCTCACCATAACCATAGCAGTTCTGAAATGACACATGGCAACCTTACAGTAACAGGACTGCAAGAGTATAATCACCCTTTCATATCTAAATGAAACCGAGAAGTGGACCTGGGCTGCAGGTATCTGAGTGAAAGCAGTAATAATCACACAAGCAGAAAGTTCCCGTTTTGGGTAAGGGGTGGGATATTCCGCAGTGTGGAGGAAATTACATGTCAAACTGCTCCACACGCTGTAAAACATCAGGGTTAGCAGATCAACGGAGAACCGGGGGAGGAAGTCTCAAATTGCTCCCTACTTCAGTCCATGGTGAATCACTGACGAAAGAATTGGATTTTGGACACTAACTCAGTGAACACAGACAGAGACAGATCAATGAACTGTCACACAATTCCGAGGCCTTTGTGGGGCATAGAGATGTCATATGATGCCTGAAAGACTTGGACAGAAGAGTACAACTGCAATAAATGAACAAATGATTAAATCTAGTTTCGGAAAGCTGTTCAGAGGTGGCCTAGAAATCCCTGTTTATCATAGCCCTTGGGCTTTTAAGTTAGTTAAGTATTTAAAGTTGTCCTGAAAGTATATTTTTAGAAAATAACTATCCAAGTTCAATTTTACATAATTGATCATTACAATTTAGGAATTTTTCCATAGCAAGATATTAAGATTATGGATGTTTTTGTATATTTAGTACACCGATTTAACTACAACTTGAGTATTTGGAAAACTCGACTGCTATTAATGAATATTGCAAATATCAGTTGTGATTTTGTTTAGTATTTAACATTCAATTTGCCACTTGGTGTATGAGGATTTTATAGAATCCTTTCGCAAAATTGATAACCTGCACAAACACGGTGTATTGTGAATTAAATCTTGATGTTTTGTCCAACTTTATCCTAAAAACTTTGAAACTTTTTTACTTCCAGATGCATTAGACCTTACGTTTATAATACTTGAGATAAATTTGTGCAATTATACTACAAAAGAGCTGTCTGAAACTTATTGCTCACCAAGCAGACCAAATACATTTCAAACTTAAAGAGTACAAGCATGAAGCCAGTTGGCAACTTTAAAAACATAAATGCCAATAATCTACAATGTTTTAAATTAAGTCAAATATCCTCCGACAATTCAGAAGTTGGCACCAGGTCAGATTCTCATAAAAGAGGTTTAAAATAATCCATCTCGCCAGGCTTTAATGTGTGCTTTTGTAAGAAATATGGAAGCTCAAATCAGGGACAGTTTCAGGTGCAAAAAATGATCAGCAGCTGCTAGTCACTGATTGGCTCTACAGGAAGCAGGTCTGATTGTCAAGGTTTTATTTCTAGTCCCTTTAGGTGTTTTTCAAAATTTCTGCCTTTTACCAAAATGTTCACACAACTTCTCCATTCCCGTTTTTGGCTTGCTCAAAAGTTCACATCAAACTGCTAAAGAATACTTTGAGTGGGAAAACCTTCCAGTAATTTATTCTGTAAGGGGCTTAATACGGACTTAAAAGCAGAAAAGCACTTGGGCCAAGAGAAGAAATTCATCCAGCAAAGTACAAGTGATATTTTTTTAAACAATCCCTGCATTACGAACATTTGCTGGGAAGCTGAATTCGAAGTGCACTACAGTAATTCTGGGAATTGCACACAAGGCTGTTCTCACTACCTCGTGAACTAGAGGTGATTTGGAACGTCTTTGGTTGCAGACCTGCTCGATAGGATTCTCACTCAGCATGAAGCTCTACAGAACGGTTTCTTTTTCCCAAACACTTTTCCATTTTTCACAAACGCTGCCTTGATTTATGGCTTTGATTTGCTCTACATACCTGACGAATGGCGCTCAATAAGCAGGAATTGTGGAGACCGAGGCGGACGAGAAGCAAAGTACAGAAAATGGCAGCATACTGGATGTTTTACCCTGAATTTTGCTGCATCGCCAAGGACGGATTCTCAGTAGATTTGCACAAGTCAGTCAAAGATGGACGGAAGGCAGACAGCAACTCTCTCTGCAAATAACAGAAGTGGAAACAACTTTAAAGTCTCAGGAAAAAAAATGACAACTGACTGATGGATTTGAATTATACACCATTTCACTTTTGGTATCACACACACACACACACACACACTACATATAAAAACAGTATTCTTGACAGTTAAAAAAACTGATACAATTTATGGGGGGAAACTAGATTGCAAAATATAATTTGTCTTCTGAAAGTTTCAATGAAATCATTACTTCTTATTTTGCGTTTCTTACACATCAAGTCAGACTTTAAGCCTGGTAGCAATTACTCTGTGACAAACTAGAAGTTTAAAAATTAAATCACTTGCTTCAGCACAACACTGAGCTGATGTTGAAGACTTGAAGCTCCAACTTAGAATAGATGTTAAAAAATTTATGCTATGGACTTTGAGAGCGCAGGGGTCTGAAAGCTTGTGCTACTCTTTGGTACATTTAAGAGTGGAGCCATTTTTGAAAACAGTAGAAAAATATACAAACACTGAATACAGCTGTAGCTTTAAAACAATATATCAAGTCAGTAAAAGTGCAAAAATGTCATTTTATTAAAAATAAATTACAACTTGTGTCAAGTTAATATAAATGTTTACTAGTGGCATTTAGGCAGACAGGAACTGAGTCGGATACTGACTGGCATTTAAGAACAAAAAATTTCAGATTTTTATTTTTAAATATTAGAAGTATACTTGGACTTGTTTGTAGAGTTTTGGGTATTGCCTGTACCTGCTGTTTCTCTCTCAACTGGAAACTTTCAGTTGGGCAGTTAAACCGAAGCGTGGTTCCTCCTCCTAGCTGTAGCACTGCACCTACAGGGAATCAATTAGTTACGGTGTAAAAGGAAAGAGTCAGACTACCAAGTGATTGTCCAACAGTAGTTGGTAACCCCCTCGGCTGAAACTTATTCTTAAACGGTACTCGATGCAAAGACATTGAAACTGGCGGGAAAAGAAAAAGCTGCACAGATCTGAGGAGTTGTCTAAAGCTACAGAGTTCAAGTAATGTAAAGATTTGTCTCAGACATGCACTCATATGGCTATGTAGAGTTCACATAAGCATTAAAATACTTATGAATAACTACACCTTCTCATAAAGTGTTTATGAGGAAAAAGGGTT
>JAVKLF010000073.1:15992449-16025222 GCA_034783495.1 Millerichthys robustus | reverse complement strand
GGCTGTAGTTTCAGCTCCACTTGCCTCTGTCCTTTGAAAGGTTAATGCTCAGCCCACTCCAAAACCTGTCAGCCCTATCAACTTCATCTGCCAATTAAATGGAGGGCCTGGGGTTTCGTCTAGAGCTTTGTCCAGGCCCCCTCGCCCTTCAAAATGTTTAGTAAGAGAAATGGCATCTGCCCTGTGGAGAGCTGCGTTCACAATCCACTCGGGGCTCGAGTGCGTTGCCGTGAGGAATTTGGGGATGAAAGTGGATTGTTTGTTTGCAGATGAGATGCAGTGATGTCATTCCGTCATGTTCTTCAACTCAAACAAGGCCAATAATTGTGAATTTGAAAGAAAAATCATTTGAGTCTTGGGTTGCTCGCTGTTACTCATTTCTTGAAGAATATTTACAGAAGAAAAATTTGATTTTGTGAAAATGCTTACCCTGAGTCAGCCGGTAGGGTTCCGTCACAACAGAGCCATTCACTGAACACAGTGCACTATCCTGGGGGAACAAAGTCACAGTCCCAGCACAGTTCTCAAGCACACAGTGTTTGTGGAGGAGTCCAGGTCCATCAAGCACTACAATACAATCATGAAAGTTTGAATAAAGCAGCAGCGGGGAGTATGCTGTGGGAAGAACAGCGCTGTACATTGGAACTCACAGATATCTTGACTGCACAATGCCTCATCACTCCC
Organism: Millerichthys robustus; assembly: GCA_034783495.1. Taxonomy (NCBI): domain Eukaryota; kingdom Metazoa; phylum Chordata; class Actinopteri; order Cyprinodontiformes; family Rivulidae; genus Millerichthys; species Millerichthys robustus. The sequence goes on along the minus strand of JAVKLF010000073.1, from coordinate 16,024,538 downwards.
AATCAATGTTCTGCCCTCCTGCAGAAAGAAAATTAAAAGATCATGACACAAAAGCAGAGCTCAATAGAGTTCCCGATTAGTTTTCAAAAGACCTATTCACTTTCAAATAATAGAGGTTGATTCCAGCCCTGAGCAGGTCTTCATCAATGCCTATCAGATGAGGTAACTGGCAGTCCAAGAAGACTCCACTCCCCTCCTTTCTCAGAGCCACCGTCTTCTCCTTAAACAAAAAAAAGGGAGATAAATACATTCAATAGCTTTTAGCTGGAATGGTGCACAATAAAAATGCTGACAGACATTTAATGGCAACCAGCAGAAAACTGAATTCTTTATGACTGCTCTTCCTTGCCCGAAGGCCACGCAGAATAGCAGCATTCCAGCCATGTGTCACCATGAAGCAGCAGAAAGGCTAACGGCAAGAAAGACACCATAAATCATTCAGATTATGGTGGCGAGTCAAATTGTATATTGTGTTCAGCAAGCGAGACAAACGCAGTTCCGCTGCCCGCCCGCATGCACGCGCACACACACACACACACACACACAGAGATTAGTTGTATACACTGTTACTCTTATTGGTACATTGCTACTGACGCTGCATGTTGCAATTACCATATAGACTTAAATCAATAAATAAAGTTAAGTCAACTTCAAATTAAACTCAACTTGTAACTGCCTGTGGGAGTACATGTGAACAAAATTACATAAAGCACTGGATAAATTGTTGTGAAACAAAATAATAACTGGATGTACATCTAGAACTGATTAACTTTTACAGTCTACAGATTCTGTATAGTTTACATTTACAAGGTTTCGCCAAAATTGCTAGAACCATCTGCTCTAATCATAAACTGAGTTTTAAATTATGACGTGAAAGATGGACATGCATTCTTTAATTTTATTTAAAGCGTTTTTGGGTAAAACACCAGAGCTTCCAAAAGGGTGAGAAAAAAAAAAAGCATAAAACAAACCCTGTTCTGTCAGAAAACCTCTTATTAAAAAAAAAAACAAAAAGATCAAATAAATCTTTATTTGCCTAAAAATCTAAGCTTAAATGGTGCTACGTCATCTCTTAATCGTTAGACCTTGATTTAGTTCCTGAAAATCTTCTCTAAAGTAAAATGAAGCTATACTGAAAATGTCAGATCTGCTGCTGCAACCAGTTCACTCCCTTCAGCATTTGCTGTTGTAAAAATAAATTTAAATTAGCATGACGTGTGGTTGCTAAGAATATTTTCAGTTGTACAATTTTATTCTTCACAAAGAAATTATGCAGATGAAATTAGTAATTTTATAATTAAACAGCTTTGAATGACCTGCAGTTTCAAATACAAGTCATTATTTGCTCCATATTATTTATACTCATTTCCTCCACACACAAAGCAAATCTCCATTACTGTTCTATAATCATAAGTAACATATCAGTGATGCTATCAGACGGAACGCTCAGATAAAGAACTGATGCTTCACATTGCCATGGATTATAAAACAAGTACTTCTACCAAGCCAAAAGCAGCAAGTCTCAGTGAATTCAGAGAAAACACTTTGCATAAACTGTCTGCCCTCGCTTTCAACCTCCTCCCGCTTTATCGTATAGATTGAAGTGAGAGACGTGCCCAACGCCAGCGCCACCTCACTCATTGGCAGTTGTGAGACAGTAGAAATCCTTTTTTCCTAATGAAGAAGGAGAGGCATCGACCACAGCCCCTGTACTTAATTAAAAGGAATTTTTCACAGACTTCATTAGAGGTGAGGAGCAGCCTGGCAGATTAATGCACTGTGTCACTTTCCTGCGACCCGAAAACAGATGAGACTCTTATTTTCCTCCATAAACGCACAGAAAGCTGATCTTTACCACACCCAGGGTAGTAAAAGGCAATATGGCCAAAATAATAAAATAAATAAATAAAATTGTTAGTTTTTAGACCAAAGCAGCTGGTGAACATGCTGTAATTAACAGTGGCCTCGACCAGAAGCCAAGCCCGGGCTGTATTTAGGCTTCCATTAAAAGCCATCATTTGCGGTTGAGTACAAGTTTAATTATTTTTTTCGCCTCAGCGTTTTGGCAGTGCAGGTTCCCAACTTGGGCAGTACGCATTTCAAAAACACTCCCGCACTGAGCCAAACAGTCAACTTTCCTGACAGCCCGTCAACTCCGTCAAACAGAACAATCTGCCAAGAGAACAGATTAGCTCAGAATCCAGAAGAATAGAAAATCTGTGTTTAAATTGCTGTTTTACATTAAAAAAAATTTGTTTTCCTAAGAGGTGCGTTTATTTCCCAGATTGCTGGTCTTTATAAAAGGGCAAACGACTTCCATATAAAAAAAACGGGGAAGGCAATTACGTGATCAGCTTTTAAAAACGACAAAGCCTTTTGCCTGCAGTGATTGATTATTTACTAACATTAAAGAACTGTCACCTTGTTAACAGTTTTCCTTTTTTCCATTCTGTCAGTTTGTTACATGCAAGAGCAGAATCTTAAACAGAAATGTGTTGGTCTGATGGTAAAATAAACTGCAGTGAAATTAAGTTTCAGATCCATTCTATGTTACACAATTTGTTCTAAAATAAACTCAAAGGTTGACTTGACTACATAAAAACATTTCAAGGCTTCTTGTCAGGTAAAATTATTCTGTTCAGAGTCTGACTTCTGATGACAGCTAATTGTCATTTTACACACACGCCCAGTTCCGTCTGAAATGTCTGTAGTGATTCCTTTATTTAGGGTCATAAATTCAGCAAAATAATTTATTAGTAAAGGTCCAGGATTCCTTTAAGGATGAGATCGCCTGTTAAATTTCATGTTTCAAGATAAAGACTCAGCATTCAGCCAGTTTTAGTTACCATCACACCAGATTTTAGCTTAATATCTGTAAAACTGGTTTAAAGCAATTTGGGTTTTCTAACGTCAGCTGGCTGTAGTGGCCATCTTGAATTAGGTCGACTCTAAAAAAAGTAATCGGCTGTAAATACACACACGAAAACTAAAATCCATCTAGTGGTTCAAGTAAAATTTTAATAAACCCAAAAACATTTTCATCCCTGCACACAGCTGCAGGTGATAAATAAACTTAACAAATTTTTGGCTGCAAAAAGGGCAAAATTTAGACTTGTTTTTCCCCAAAGGTAACCAAATAACCAATTTCCTTCAATCAAGTTCTGAAAGGAGAAGTAATTTTGAGTCAAGCTAAACTCACATGTGAGAAAAGGCTGTTTCTGATAATACAGAAAATTATGAAGGTTATGAAACACTATAAAGGCTATGATGTAAAAGCGCTGACATTATGAGTCAGATTGACAAGAAGCAGAGCAAAGCTCAGAGCAATCACAGTTTAAGTTGTGCTGATTGCAGCATGTTTGGGAAATGCAAAGACTACCAAGATCAAAGCAAGCTTCTGCTTCATTTATCTCACTGAAATGGAGGTTCCTCCCACTCCAAAACATTACAAGAGGACCTGAAAGCAAGGCTGCAAGATCAGAACACACGTATGAAAAGTAAAAACTTTTCAAATCTGTAAGCTTGTGCATGTGTATTATACAACCATATATAACCCTGGAGTAGAACATGATTATGGTTTTCCCTCTTCCTGTCTTTTTGTTCGCTCAATCTGTTACTGCCTCTGACTGGTGAGAGGCTGTTCTGGAATATCTCTCATACTAATTACTTTCTCTTTGCCACATGCCCTGTAACCAATCTGGGAAGCTGACGCTGAATAACTTTGCATTCTAAATCTTCTTTGAATACAGAATCCAAAATCCAGTTTACACCACTCTTGGTCAACTTGTTACTTTAAAGGCTCAGGCGCAAATTTTCACCAAGACCAACTCTTAAAGACTAAGCTGAATTTTTTTTAATGCACAACAGAGTGAACATAACATCCTACACTCAAACATGGAGGTTAGAACAAAAACACGCCAAAGATCATTTGTTAAAAGAAATTGAATCCTTTTTTCCTGTCAAGTATGTGTGTGGAATTTTTTTAAAGACTAAGCGGAGACATGATGCTCTTCTCTGTGCTGTGCAGCATTCCATGTAGGAATCCTGCATATTTCACACACACACACACACACACACACACACACACACACACACACACACACACACAGGCAGAATGCTAATGAACTAGACGACAAATGTCAAATCCATGAAGTCATTTATCAAACACTTAGGGCTTCAACAACATCGGTGGGGCTACCGGTCACCAGACAGTGACATTTTTACCCGAGTGTCACACTGCATCATGCATCACAACAGATGTGGATGAGCACCGCTCTAAACTAAAGGCCTAGCATTCCTTTATGGAAAGGATTTTGCTAGAACCTCTTCATGCCAGAATGTTAAACCATGCATGATTTCATACAATATCACGAGTGGTCACATTTAAAATGTGTTGGAAAGGAATTGCAGTTACTACCAAATGAAATTTGAGCACAAGATCTAAAATTGACTGAATGACCATTTTTGTAGTGGCCATCTTTAATTCAGTTGACTCCAAATGTTAACGAGTTGTATACAATCAGTGATTACTTTGAACATTTCACTAAATTCTGTCTAAGATTTTGCTAGTATACAGGATTGACACCAAACGTAATTGCCAAAGATTTTAGCAAAACTACAGTGCAATGTGTATTTCTCAAAGTATGTGCTAACTGACATTGCTCCGCTACCTGTACACCAAATTTTTGCTCACCATCAGAAACGTTAGCTGAATTATTGCCATTGCAATGTTTATTAGCTGTGGTGGAGTTCACTTCAAAACAATCCGCTGTACAATCCAGTAATCACTTCCAGAAGTTTTCATCAATAACCATCAGCTGGTCCTTTTATTCATTAGGTTTTTTTAACTAACTGTACAAATAAACACGCATGGCAAAACAATAAATAAATCATCTCCCCTCACCTTTGGGAGTGGGCGATAATAGTTCATGTTTCAGTTTTCCAAGTAGAGATGGCCAAAGTTGCCTCTGAGCAAGAACGTGAAAACAGATTTGCACAACTATAACTTTAATTAATATGCTGGACATTCAGAGACCAAAGCGCCATATGTCCATAATCAAGATCTTCTAATTAGGAGCAGGGACAGCAGCTAATGAGCTCCAATATGGGCTCACAAATTCAGGGCTGTCAAGCCACAAAAAGTCACCTGCTAATCATGCAGAAAATATGCATATACCTTATTTTAAACCCTGCAACAATGTTTTAAAATCTTTTTTTAAAAAGCAAGCAAACCACATCCTGGTACAGACGTACAAATGACTTAAATGTTGGAAATGAAAGCATCTAGCCATCTGATGTATTCAACTTAACTTTGCACAACTTTCACAATAATTTAACAAGTGCTAAGGAATTAATTAGCAGCTTGGACGATGGAGCAGTCCCTCCATACTTTTCTCTGACTGGCACACTTCACAGCTTGATGAATAATGCAACAGGCGACTTCGCTGAATGCAGCCAGTTCCAAAAAGTGACATTTGGTGTTATTTTGGAGGTTGGGCTACATTTCAAGTGAAGAAAAATGTTCAGTGTAAATTTCAAAGCTGGCAATAATGGCATTGTGTTAAACCGGGGGGTGTTTCTAGGACGATGCCACCTTGTTCCTACTTCAAAGACGATATTCTGATCATTTACATTTCTTCCTCTCACTCTCCAAACAACTCCTCACATCATCACTATTCCAACAATAACTTTAGTTCTGAATGCTCTTGAAATCCAAACAGAAAATCGTATTCAACTGCATATTTGACCCTTCCATGATGTGGTCGTTCTCAAGGCTTCTAGTGACCCCAGCTGGCAGGATCTGTTTACTGCAAGCAGAACGAAAGCAGCAAAACAAGAGCAGCTCTGATCTTACCTGAATATTCTGAGGTTTACGGTTTTATTTGTAAACATTTTAAATGGCATATTCATCAGTCCATTAACAGTAAATATGTATTCATTTTTCCTACAGCATTCATGGTCTAAAATTCCAGACTATCTGCAGGTTTTACATTTTTCCTTGCTCTTTAACAGGTCTTCAAAGTCCTGCAGAAGACCGTTAACTCACTCATTCCAGTCAGGTGTGTTGAAGCAGAGAAACAAACATGCAGATAGTGTCTCCAGAGGAGCAGGATTGAAGACTTCTAAGCCAAAGCTCAAAAAGTTAAAATGCAGAAATAAATAAATGGTGTACCTGCAGCATATTCTTAGCCTGTTCCTGTTTACTGTTCCACTGTTCAGTGAATGATTCAACCTGTGGAAAGAAGAAATAACAGGTTTTAAAAAATCTAAAATAAAAACTGATAACCTCAAGTTATTTTCTGTGTGATCTAAACCTGAACATCTTCTGCAAGCAGTGCTCTGAGCCTGGTAACCTCAGCCTGCAGCTCTTTGATCAACTTCACGCTGCCGTCTTCGTTCACTCGGGGTGTGTTCAAGATGTTTTTAGCACGAGTTGCGTAGCGCAAAGTGTTTAGAGTCTCTGTATAGTTTGTGTCGGCAGGGGAAATGGCTGCCATGTAAAATCACAACACACACAGGGAAAAATAAATAAATAGAAGTTATCAACCTTTATTTAATAGTATGGATAAAAAAAAGATCAAAAACCTGCTGAAAGCAGCTTAAAATGTCTTCATACTTGCGATCATTGTAGTGATGGAATTTCCACCGAGACTGTCTTTTAGCAGCCATGTCAGCACAGATTCTCCGTAAGGAATAAAGATCTGCTTCTTTTTTGCCGACTGTTCGTCCACATTAAGGTCAGCTGACAGGTCACAGCAAAAAATAAAAAAATAAAAAAGGGGGAAGAGGGAAAAAAATGCTATCAGGGACTCAGGAGAGCAGCACAAACATGAAAAGATTCATTTTTAAAGCTCTATGGATCAATATTTGGTAGAAAAAGCTCTTTGACCAATAAGAATTGTTTTTAAGCTTCTGTATTAAGCATTTATATACATTTTTTCTTGAAATAAAATATTAGGAATTAAACACTATGATACTGCTAAAAACTACTGAATTCTGAAATGACGCAATCTTACAAAAAAAATCATCTGTGATGATTTGTCACAGAGTGTCAGACGTGACTGCTTTTACCCAGAGCCGAGATCACACTCCCCAAGGTGACCAGGGATTTGTTGATGTTGGCGCCTTCCTTCAGCCGGGTGCTTATGGTGTGTGTGGCATCCGCTCTCTCACTGCCTGCCAAGTCTACCAGGTGGATCTTACTCAGCCTCTCCCGTGGCAACTCTGCATCAAACCATGTCTGTGGTATATGAGAGGGGTGTGGGTGTGGGGAGGGATATTTTACACACTGCCGAGCAACTTCGTTATAGGATCTAAACAGGCAACATCACAGGGGAACAAACTAAGTCAGTATACCAACTGTTAATGCTATAAAACGAGATCAACTACTTTACCCCGGTTTATCCAGACTGTATACTGATAATCTTTATCACCTCTGTCTGAAAGCAAAGCAGAAGTAATGTTTTTGTCTACATGTTCTGGGAATATTTTATGGCTGTGGTAGAGGATCTTATATCCAACTATGAGTCATCAAATGAACATACCTGTGGACTTAAATTTGTTTGGCTACTGACTGTTCCATTTTTTTTTTTATTACTGAATTTTAACGTCACTATCTGACTCTTGTCTAATTGAACAAACTGGTCGGGATTCAGTCACAAGTACTCACTGGAAGCCGATTGGCTACAAATTTGTAAGAATCACAAGACACTGAGCAAATATTCACTTCCTCATTAATTATTTTCTTTGCCAAAACTTTCTCAGACTCATACGTTGTTGAACCTGTAAGCTGCTATACAATAAATTTATTTTACTTTTTAATAAACCAGCACAAAAGACAATTGAGTTCTTCAAAAATATCCACAAATCTAAATATTGTAAATCTCTGACCATAGGAGCAATCAGCTGCAGGTTTAGAGACAGCAGTTCACCTGGGTAAGCGTGATGGTGAAGATGGCGTGCGAGCGGCTGCTGAAGTCATTCATGCCCGTGCTCGCTATGGTGCGGTTGGCGTTGCCCAAACTGATCAAACCCTCAACGTCACCGTTGCCGTTCACCACATGCTTTGACAGATCTACGTACAAGTTGTAGTTTCTCGTATGAGACTTGCATTTTAAAAATAACTCGTTTTAACTCATAAAACACGAGGATAAAATAATAAAATTACTTTCTACATAGGGTCCATCAGTGGGGTGCTCCCTCACTTTCAGGCCTCCATCTGTGCACAGGGATTTCTTCTTTAGAAGGTCCTGCACACGTTCGCTGTAGATCTCCAGGTAGCTACAAAAAAAAACAGACACAAAAGAAAGAAATTAGTGCTTGACTTCATTGTTCATTTGCAGATTGTAAATGTAACATGTTCATTTGTTTTTGTTCAGTCAACTATAAAAAATTGGTTCTGGTTGTGCTGACACTTAACAGCAATTAAATGTAAAGTAGGCTTGACATACCACTGATTTAATAACAATAGTAAAAAATTAAAATAAAAAAAATTCTAGACAATCTACAATTAACAAAAACGTTTTGGAAATGTTGGAGGGAGGAGCTTTTTTTGCATTTTAGAGTTTACAATGAGCTTAAATTAGAATTTATTATTCAAAAATAAAAATACTGAAAACAGTCAACTTTTTGTATTCAGCAGGAAATCAATATGGCGCTGCCTTGTGGTTTCACAAATTTTAGAGATTCTAGTCTTAAAAAGAACACAATCACACTAATCCATAAAAGAAAACACTCCTTTTATCTATAAATGAGGAAAAGAATTGAAGGAATCATGTAAAAGCCAAAAATACTTAAGTAAATAAAAATAGACTTATTTATTTCTTACACATATTCTGATTATTGACCACCCCCCTCCTGAAAAAAAAGGAATGGTCCAATTCTTCACTTTGCTGAAGAAGTAGTCTCTTGTTGGAACATGGTAAAGATTTAATGAATACCCAGTTAAGGTTGAATTTATCAAATGTAGTGCACCTGTCTCTCATGAAAGCATTTCGCCTGTGATGTTTGAGTCAAAATGTATTCAGCTGCCAAAACTCTGCAGGATCCTCCATCAAAAGACGCTTGGCACAAGATCAGCTTCAGAAATCTGCCTGCTACTACAGATCGTCTACCGTTTACCCCCATTTATTTATAGGACAGACTTTCTCTAGTAAACCTTGATCATGTTCTATTCTCTGGACTCTATACACAAGATGGTCTTGTAAATAGGGAATTAATCTAGTTTATTGTTGAAATATTTTGCAGAAATCTGCTGAAGTGGAGCTGAAAAGGATGTTAACTAAAACTGGTAGACAGTTGCAAATATTAGCAGAAACACTTGAAACTACCACTAAGAGTTCCAAGAAACTAAAGAATTACATCCATCTATTAAAGTAAGACCAGTGGTGAAGTGGATATTTTGCTAACAGGAGCTTTAATTGAAAACTGATGGTGGTAGCTGTAATGCCGTCTTACCTGACCTCTGTACGGAACGCCACGATCCCACTCCTGCATCTGTTAGATATCTCAGAGAACAAGCCCTCACAGATTCGCGGGATTAAACCTTTATCCACCTTAAATTAAGAACAAACAAAGCATCATCTTCAGAACCCTTAGAAATAATGAAGTGCACATTCAAAATGACAATTACATTTAGATCCCATTATGTTCTCTTAATCTGGTTGTCTACACCGCACCGTAAGCACAACTCAGCACACGCAGAGACTGCTGAACACAAACATCAGCTCATCTGATATGGAGTCACTGAAGCATAAAAGCAATCCCAGCCTTCTGAACTGTACGCACTCTTGTTTTTAATTACAAAGTAACAGATAGTAAGCATTAAGAGCCATATATAATTATCTCTGATGTTGACAGCAACTCAGCCGACGACCTTGCACAAGAGCAAACTTCACTCGTACTGTAAAGCTTCCATTGCGGTACAGGGTGTTAAGGAGTGTGCGTGTTTTTTTTGTGGTGGTGGTGTGTGTGTGTGTGTGGGTGTGGGGGGGGGGGGGGGGTGTTAGAATAAATCCTAACTCATCAATTTTTCTGATTAGTGGGGACAGACAAGCCAGTCCAACGAGCCTGCAGTCAACTGGTTTCTAAAAAGGCAAGGCGTCAACACACGCAGATATACTGTATGTCGTTACCAATGGGATCAAACAGTACACGTTTTCTCATGTATTTAAAAAGGTGTTAAAACCCCAAATAATTAAACTTATGACATCGTGGCCAACACAGCTTGTGAGGGATATAAAACAGCTCACACCAGCTAGGAGAACGCTCCATTTACCAATGAAATCTCACATCATAATACAAAATTCTGGATTTTAGGAGACAAGAAGCTTATCAAAACCCTTTGTGTCATGTTTAAATCAGGATGAGTCTTTATAAATGTCACCAAGACGGCTTTGTTTGGCCTGTGCAACATTACAAAAATTACAAATATCTTGTCCCAAAATAACGCACAAAAACTTTACAGGATTCAAAAACAACTCTATAAAAAATTGAAAATTCAGTAGATCCAAAACGTTGCTGCCAAAATCTTTTATTTTTCTTCAATTGCAGCTTCTCTTCATCGTCTCCCTAGAAAAGTAACAGCATATTTTCAAATTCTACTTTTAAAAAACACACAAAGATCGGTCTTCCTAATAGACTGCGGGTTTCCTTGTGGTCTCCAAAGTTTCTAACAGTAGAATGGGAGGCAGAGCGTCCAGTTATCTGGCTCTTCTTAAGAAACAAGTTCCAATGTCTGACAATGTCTGACAGTGAGGCTGATACCCTAGATGCTTTTAAGACTTTGCTTTTTGATTTTAAAAAAATCCTATATAAAATTCTGCATGAGTTTCCCCAATATATCCCTAAAGTCAGACTGCTAGGGGAAATACTGACCACATTTACGTTGCAGTCTTAACTTGCTATACTCTTTTTGTACATGCATTTATTGCTGCTTGTTTGTTTGTTTGTTTCCCCCTTATCCCAGAGATGATTTTTCTTGTCACCTGGAGCTAAATAAGTAGATAGACCAAAATAAAACAGAAAAAGAAAGCCAAATCTTACTTTATGACCCATCATGGTGTAAGATTTTCCTGAGCCCGTTTGTCCAAATGCAAACACACAAGAGTTAAAACCTTCAAATGCAGCTTTCAAGACATCAGTCCCCAGGTCTTGGAAAATCTGAAGCAAAGGGAAAAAATGCAAATCTAAAGTTTGACTCATTGTCCTGCATTTACTATCTACAAGAAATTTAAATACGTAGATTTAAGTAACAATACCTTCTCCTGGGATGCAAACGATGGGCTTTCTTTATCAGTTGAGTCATAGGTGTAGTCAAATATGAAGATCTTTCCTCTGTCTTTCAGCTTGTCTCCACGTACAGATGAAGGCTGAAATATAACAAACCATACCGTTTAAAATGTTTAACTCCAGAATTGTTCCGTTTGTCGTTGTATAGCCTACTTTATGAACTGACGTCGTGTTCCCCTTCATATGAACTAGCACCTTCGAAGAAAGCTGTTTTTCCCTGTGAAAAAAAGGCGACGAAGTTCATTTTAAAAGTTTAGGCTTTTTAAAATTTTGTTAAAAATTGCCATTTTACTGGACTAACCTTTTGCTCATAGGACGAACTCGAACTGCTACTCGTAACGACGACATCACTCGGTAAACAAGACAGAAGAATGAACCACAACCACCGCCACGTTTTAGACTTAATTAACAGCATTTAATTAGCACACCTGGACTTGTTCTCAATCTCTCCGCGAACAGCACAACCAACCACTAGAGGGTGCCAGCGATTTATTTTTATTTCTGGTTTGTTCCGGGTAGGCGTTCTAAAGAAAAAAGTGTTCAAATAACAATAAGCATTGACTAATACGTCATGTAAATTAAACAAATAGAATGGCTAGTTATAATTATAAGTATAGATGCATTGTTTGCGCACGTATTTTAAGAGCAAAATAATTACTTTAATTAGAAAATCTATTTTTCGACTTTTTTCTGTGTCGCTTGAACGCAGCATTTCGTGAATTCCCCATGATGCAGCGCGGTCAAGTCCAGGCGCGCGTGCATTCAAAAATATGGCAGAGCCTTCTGCTTTATTACAATCGAACCCGGAGGACGCTGAAAATGTGTCCGTTGTGAAGAGGCACTTGTCGGTTTCGTCAAAAAACAGTGTTAGCTTAGCGGAAGAACTGAATGGCACAAGCTCGGTCCCGAGTTTACAAAGTGTTTGCCGACTTTCTGCGATAATAACCGAACGACTCCCATCGCAGGCCACTAACGAATGTTGTACAGAGGAGAATAATGTTGAGGAGCTGGATATTTCTCTTAAACAGAACATAGAGAACATTTCTGAGGATAAGGAAAATGATGCTATGACCCCCACAGGCAGCACTGAAGGTAGGTACCGCTATAAATGTCTTTATTTTGCTTCAAGGTTGTTTAAAAACAAGTTTAGTATGCTGTATCTCACAAGAGACTCTAAAGTATAAAGGTGCTTTTTCCTAATTTGTGATGTTTATTCTTAGGTGATATTGTAAGATAACGCTCAGAGAATGCGTTGTTAACAACTCTCAGCAACTACCACACCCAATTTTTAAAAGTTAATTACTTGTAGATAGACATCCAATGATTACGTTCTGAAAGTTTCATTAAAATAAACATGCAGTTGCTTGTTTCCTCCGGAGCCAAATCCATGCATTTGCATATCAGCTGGGAAGAAAATGTTCACTGGCTGAATTAGAACAATGGACTTTGTGAAATTAACATTTCCTGCTGAAACTGACATGACACTACTCTGGTTCTGTACAGGTAACACACACGAGAACACTTCAGGTCAAGATTCCAGTCTGACAACCAATACAACCAACACAAAAGAGAGGGATGTCGAGGTGGTGAGGCGAGCACGGGAAGAAGGCTGTGTGAACGTGGTCTTCCCTGGCACCGTCACCCAGAACAGCTGCTACCATTTCGTCAGTGAGATCCTGAAGTGCATCCTTTATCAGAGACAACAGCTACCCATGACATATGAGCAGCTGGTGTACTCTCAGAAGAAGCAGCAAACTTCAGTGCAGGTGGAATTTAGAATTTCAGCTGTCCTTGAGTGGGGAAATTATGCTTTGTTTTTAGATAAAACTAACAGTTTTGCTTTCCAGGACAAAGAGACGGTGAGTCGGAGGCCAATGCAGTCTGCAGATAAGGACAGACGGAAATGTCATCAAACTCTTCAGGAGTTGGAGGAAGTGCTGCAGCAGCTGGAGGTGCTGTTTTCCCTCAGCAGGGTTCCCCGTGTTGTACTGTTAATGGGCGGCACAATCATCATCCCTAAGGAGCTGTATGAGATCAACATGGAGGCCCTGGTGCTGGCCACTGCTGACCGGTCTCTGCGAGTGTCATCATGCCTGAGGCAACTCTTCCGCACTCTTTTTGTTGCTGACATTTTGTCTGACACCAGACCGGTTTGTTTGATGCCCACCACTGTGTTAGCGCTGGCTCACAGGGACTGTGGTGTAGGCTGGTTCCGCCCTAAACTACAGTTTAAAGTCCCAACTCGAGTCAAAAACCAAATTATTGCTCTGTCTACTGATCCCAGCACCTGTAAGGAGCCAGGAGCAGAAGTTTCAGACTGGCTGGATTATGTGTGGTTTCAGGCACCCATGGCTATTAAAGGCTTCAGCAAATGACCTGAAAGCCTGGCAGTCTAATTTTTAAGAATATTCAATAAAAAACATGTAATAAATTAAGCTGTACATATTTTAATAAGGTTTACGTTTCAAAACATGTATTGACAATATTTAAAACATGTAATGTTGGATGGTATTGTCTTACAATCCCAATTCTGAAAAAGTTGGGATGTGCAAAATGTATTTCACACGCAAACCAATTTTTTATTTTATTTTGATTTTCAGAATTGGGGCTGTACTTTTAAAGCTTCAGAAATGGTAAATAATTTCTCCAAAGGTGCATTGGTTGGGTGATGTGAACATCGTCTTAATTTTTATTTTAAAAGTTTCCATGTACCAAAAGCACAACCGACTCTAATAATGCAATATATACTTTTACTGAGCATAACAGGTTAATTATTTAAGGGAACAATGCAACTGTGTACATGTTTACAGCTTTTGAAACATTTTAATAACTGGGCAAATCAAGCAATACGGTCCATTGTGACAAAAGGATAGAAAAATATTATTTGTATGTGAGGTGTGTAGAATGTCAGGCATAATAAAACAGAACAATTACTGCTTTGGTCTGAGTACATGTAAGAGTTCAGAGCTTTTCCACCTTTTTAACAAACTGGATAATGTCGTCAGCTAGCAGCTGAGGCTCCTCGAAGGCAGCAAAGTGACCACCTCGAGGCATGAAAGTATAGGAGTGGATGTTTCGATATCGAATTTGTGCCCATGATTTGGGACAATGCATCAGCTCATGAGGGAAAGCAGCCAGTCCAGTTGGGACAAATATTCCTGTCCTAAAACAAAAAAAAGCACTTGTTAGAATGTGCATAAATAAAAAACGTATCAGTCAGTACAAGCACTTGGCCCCTTACTTTGCATCAATCCGGTTGTTAGGGTTGCTCTTCAAGTTCTCTTTGTAGAACCTCATGGAGGAGACGATGGAGCCTGTGGTCCAGTAGATCATAACATTTGTCAAGAGGTCATCCAGGCTGAATTTTCTGTACAAAAAGGCAATTTTTTTGGTTAATAGCAGACAGAAAACACTTAAATCTTGCTGAATCCATCTCCGTACTATTTTTCAGAGGGAAAATTAATCATGAGTTAAAAAAAGAAAAATATTTTTTGTCATGAACCAAGAATTATTTTGCAATTGGTAACGTTGTCAATCTGTCAGTACAACTTCTACCTCTCCAGTCCACCATCCACCAGATCTCTGTTCTTCTTATCCGTCCAGGTGGAGAACTTCTCTAGAATATAGGCTGCCAAACCTACAGGTGAGCTATTCAGTCCACAGCCTACAAGAACAAAAATAAGAACAAATACAAAATATTATGAATAGTTGCCTTGTTTTTGTTCACATGGATTACATTTAAAAAAGAATGGTCTAGTATTTTTTAATGTCATTTTCTATTAAATGAATCTTTAAGAAATTATTTCAAGTAGTCTCTGCAAGGTCCTCAACTGCCTTGCATGAGTCAGTCTCTGTCACTCATGTTTTGAACATGTACAAATAATTACCTTTTCTTTCAAAGTCACAATGTTGTCATGGCAGTTTTTTCTCTTTTTTTCTAGGTTTTTTGGCTTAAATAACTCTCAAAAATGACATACTGGTGTGAAACTATTTTAGCCAAAATTAAACCTTTACACCTGAGGAATCCTGGTCCTCAAGGGCCACATTATCCTGCATGTTTCAGAGGTTTCTCTGCCTGAACACACCTGATTTGAGTAAACTGGTAGTTAATAACTTCTGCCTCTTTCTCCATATTTTGTGGTCTGATTGGTGGAATGGTTGATAAATAATGAACTATCGTCATCTTTACAGAACATCACTTTAAATTAACCAGATTATCCCTTTATGAGAAGTGTCATCTTTAAGCAGTTCATACCACCTTCAGTCAGCATGTTTACTTGTGAGTGTTCTCACCTGCAGTGTCTGGTTTAGTGGCCTGAATGTGAAGGTAGCCAGATTCTCTCAGCATTTCCCAGACATTCTTCTCAAAGTAAGGGAACAGCCGGCGGACGTCTTCCTTACTGAAGCCCACCAGGAAGGGCAGATAAGGACCAATCATCATAGACAACAACACTTTGAAGCCCCTTGGTGCCATGCACATGTTTAGGTGGAGACCTTTCACACAGCTGGAAAAGAGGAGTTAATGCATGTTTGTATCACCCATCACCGTAGCGAACTTATCAGCTGCATTTTTCAGGAATTTCTGATGTCACGGGTTTTGGTAATCTGCACACAATGCAAGCTTCAGTTCACAGCTGAAGAACGTTACAATGTCTGCTTATAGAAACAATTCCGGCCTCGGGGCATTTGATTGCAGTGACGATGTGACTGGTTTTGCGCTTACTCAGGCTTCATCTGTGCCATGTTAGTGGTGATGAGCGAGCCCCAGTCTCCTCCTTGCACGTAGAACTGGGAAAAACCCAGGCGCTCCATGAGAGTCAGGAAAACTCGGGCAGCAGCCAGGCTGTTAAACTCTTAGAAAAATACAGGAAACATGCTGGTAAAAAGCAGCTGTTCAAGCAGAGATTCACTCAAACAGTTATCACCTGCCACCGGAAGGAAAAAGCCGACTACAATGTCTTGTCTGTGTATATCTGTCTGTTAGTAAAATACCCCATGAACCATTCGACAAATTTTATTGCATTTTTTAACATAATCTTGATAACCTTTGTTTAATACTGCAAAATGAAAATGGTGGTGCCGTGGCTTTAATCTACCTTGTTTATGAGGGGCTTCTGAGAAGCCGTAGCCAGGGATGGAGGGGATAATGACCTCGAAGGCAACACCACTGTGGTTCTGAGTCAGAAGTGGCAGAATCCTGTAGAACTCAAAGAAGGAGCCAGGCCAGCCGTGAACAAGCATGAGAGGCAGAACCTTCTGATCCGCTCGGTGTGGTGGGCGCACGTGAATGAAGTGCAAATCCAGCCCTACACCAAGAGAATCGTAACTTTTTTTTAGAACCACTGAACACAAATGGTTTAATCATGGTGAAGCCGTGCGTACCTTCTATTTTGGTTTTGAAGTGTGGATATTTGTTTAGCATTGCTACCTGCTTCTTCCAGTCAAACTCATTCCTCCAGTACGAAACCACTTTTTTAAGGTAAGTGGAATTGAAGCCATACTGGAAACCGCTTTCTTCCAATGGGTCTGCGTAGCGGGATTTATCAATGCGTTCATGCAGGTCCTATTGAAATGAGATTACAAGTATGAAATCAAACGTGATTGTCCTAAATTAGGTCAAACAGTGCTCAATCCTGTCCTGTTAGTGTTCCTTATCTCAATTCCTGAAAGTTGGCAACCCTAATAAGAGCTCACAACTACCTTAATCTCTTCATCTGAGGTTTTCACTGTGAAGGGGTAGACTTTCTTATCCTCTGACAGTGACGTCGTCTCTCCTGCTCCCCACCATCCTTCACCTAGAGGGATAGTTTTCACCTTGTTCCTTCTCTGTGCTGCATACATCAGCACTCCACCTGCTGCCAGCGCCACGGCAGACCCAATCACCACCTGCTGCTGGACAACATCCAGGCCAAAGAAAGAATCTCTGCAAAAAGTCAAGATTATAATGACAGAAAATTAAATTGATGCAACAAAATCTCTGACACCCTAAAGTTACCTGGATGACTGAAAAAAGATTTCTTACTTCAAAAGCTGCAGCCTCTGCATGGTTGCAGTTCAACAAGTGAAAGCCCGTAGTTAACTAATGGTATCAAAGGTCGAGGGTTAATTTTATGCAGGACACTCAGAAAGTTGTGTGTGTCGTAATCTGACCCATCTGTGCGTCTCGACTTACCTTGTTCGTCACGTTTAAGAGTCTGTGAGACAAGGGCTTAACTTCCACAAGCAGGTAAACCCGATTTGAGGGATTATCTGTCTTGGAGAAGCTGCAGGAAACGGTGGGCAAAATAAAAAAAGGCGAGGCTATGGTGTTGCAGAGGTTGCTGATTGGCTGCGCGATGCGTCAATCTTCGCTTTGCTCAGTTACGTAATACTAAAATGCTTATTTGAACATACAGTGGCAAGGTAAAAACGTTAAATATTAAGAACTACATCAATAACAAATCCGAGATGTATTTCAGCCTACTTGACCGGAAATACGTTGCCTCCACTAGCCAGGCTGATGTAGTAGATTGTTTTCCGAATTTTTCTTCTTTACAAATAAAAAAATGAAATGTCTTTGACTTTTAAACGAAAGCTTTTCAGGAAAGTTTAGCTTCAGATCATATAGCGAAATCTCTAGCCCACGTGACCGTAAAACAACATTTCTAGCCACAAGGAGGACATTGTAGTTCTTGACCAAGCTGAAGTCGTAGTTTTCTGTTGCGTTTTTCCGCGATTATTATTATTATTATTATTGACTTTGCGCAATAATTAATATGCATGCAGCGGGAGTAGAAATATTTAGATCACATACCGGGGTTTATTTTCAAATACAGAAAAATTTCTGGTAGTTTCAAAGGAAAGGAACCGCTCCCCGTTCCGACTTCCGGTTCAGGTCAGAGAACCATCAATAAACACTCTTTGAGCATCTGCGTCATTGTTCTTTACGTAAAGGCGTTTACAGTTTACTTTCTACGCAGTTCCATCTACAGCTCGAACGATGTGGAAGGTTGTTGTTCTTTTTCTTGCGGCTTTTTCCGCTGTTGGGCAGGTTAAGATGACTGGTGGCTTCCGAGACATAGATCCTAGTGATGAAGGTGCTACAAATGCTTTAAATTTCGCCGTTGTTCAGCATAACCGGGGATCAAACGACATGTACCTCAGCAATGTGGCCGAGGTAGTCAAGGCTCAGGTCCAGGTTGGTACATGTTTTCACCTATTTTTCTACTCTAGATTCTGAATTTACCTAGAATGTAAACAAACATAAGCCGTGATAAACTTGTCATGTTTAGGCCTAAATAAAGTAAAGGGTTTCATTTTCACTCCCAGGCTTTTCTGAACTCAATAACAACCAAAAGTATGCGTGTGGGCATGTTTAGCTATCCTCGTGAGGACTTTTTTTGACACTGTGCTATACTTGTGAGGACATTTTGCCTAGTCTACAAGGGAAAAAATAAGGAAGTCCTCACAAAGATACCAATACATGAGTGTGTGTGTGCGCGCGTGCGCGTGTTGATTGAGCCAAAGGGTTGTACTGCAAAGTAAGATTTTCCACTTAGTCAGCAAAATTGAACTGAAAGCTGTGTTTTCCTACCGTTATCCAAGGAGGGCGTCCCACAACTAACGCCCTGCCCATTCTAAAAATTCTAGAAACAGTTGTTTGTTTGTTTGGGCTGCATGGTAACAGAAGCTGAACTCATTACTGTCTCCACAGCAGTTTGATATGATAATATGAACATAGAAAAAAAACTAACTTTGTTGAAACTGCTTCATAATATACTGCTCTGTTCAATTTTTTTCTCGCTTATCACCTTGAAATTACATGATCAGTATCTCAAGCATTGAAAAAAGACCCCTTTTTAGCTGTAGCCCAGTCCCTGTTAGTTTTTACCACTGCTTCAGAAGCTTTGATTTGACCAACCCACAAATTTGAATCGCTGCAGGTTTTGATTCATAATCTGAATCTCACATATTTGCCTTAACAGGTGGTTGCAGGTTTGAAGTACGTCCTGACAGTGAAGATGGCTAAAACCCCCTGCAAAAAGGTCGTCGCAGATGAATCATGTTCCATCCACAGTGATCCAGGAAAGGCTAGGGTATTGACTTTCAACGTTTTTTTTCTGTGATATTTTAAAAAAACATTAATTAATAATTAATTAATAAATAATAATCTTGTTATCATTACATATGTTTCAGCCCTACACCTGTATCTTTACTGTGTGGAGCCGGCCATGGATTCAGGACATCCAACTTTTGGACCAGAAATGCTAGGAGAACAAAGTGGGATTAGCATTGTTTGCAGCATAACCTTTACTAAAAGAGAAATGTAGTTCTCTTTAAAATCCGTAAAAAATTATTAACACCCCTAAATTGTACCTCTTACTTCACTGCATGCTAATACATTGAAAAATGATTGTTCTAATGTTAGATAACAAATGGTTTGAATAAGATAACCAAGCTAATGGTCCAAACTGTCCCATCAGCTTGTTAAAACTTAGTATTAAACATACTGTTGTTTTTTAACTTAAATGAGTGTGTTTGCAATAAATTTGTGTAGATATTGAAATACCAATTTGTTAACACTGTGTCAAACTGAAGATTTTTTTTTGTGTTATTACAGCTAATGTAGAATAAATTGTGTCAATGTGTCTTTTATGGGTAGAAAATAGTTCCTGGAGGACGTCCGCTAGTCTGGGGGACTAAGGCATTTGATTCTGCTGCTTATGCTTTGGGCAGACTGTGCTCTGTGTATTAACAGATTACAGTCACTGATGATTAAAGTCTGAACACAACTGCGTGGAAACATCCAGGCTCCTCAACAACACCACCTTCTGTCTGCAACATGTTTCAGCAGAGGTTGATTGTCATGACTGTGTAAGAAGCTGTCTCTTTTCGAGGAGGAGCTTCTCAGAAGGCACCTTCTCAGTCCACAGTGATGTAAAACTTTATTCTGTGGACAGGGACACACGGTGTTTCAGCAATTTGCAGTTCAGGTCTTGGTGGCTTCTAAACAAACAGAAAAGTATTGGTCAATCTAAGGAGTGCTGTCTAACAAATCAGTATTTATACAATCAAGTTCCAAGTCAATTTTTTTAAAAGTGCGGAACATACACAACAGTAAAATACAAAGTAAAAGTAGCACAAAATGGTGAATACAAAAACACAAACTATAGTACAAATAAAAATAAAATTACCTAACTATTACTTGTACTTGCCTAACTCAAACCTACACTCAATAAATCTAACCCTGGATTAGGACTGGGCGTCTCCAAAAGGACTACTGGTCCAGACAAGGTTGATGTACAGTATATACCAGTGAGCATTAAAAAAAACAGGTTTACACACACGTAAACAAACTACCAGCCACGATCATAACAAACCATGATCATAGCAAAACCTTAACAAGCTTCAGTCTTCTCAAGTAAAAAGAATCTTAAGCAACACTAATTATAAGATTTAAATGAACGTGTGTGATTATATGTATATTTAAGTCTATGTATAACACCCTGTGTGGATGAGAGAAAATCCACAATAAATTCAAACTTATGCACCCAGTTGTAAAATTATGTTATTTATTCCACCCTGAACAAAGAACGGTACAAATAAATAATTGAAGATTAATGTTACGTTCATGGTAAGTGTATGTAAACCTCTGGCCACAATTGTATGAAGTTTGCTTTTCATATTTTATCACCTGAAATTGAATTACTATAACTAGGCCCACAGTATGGAATACAGATTTGTAATGTGTGATTGTTGTTTTTAATAAAGTGGCACTCTGACATCTCCTACACTTAAAACCAGAACCTCATCATGAGCAGCAGTTTTAAATGTCTGCAGATTTTGAGTGGAGTTGATGACCAACTTTCTGGTTCTTTCTGCATGAACAGAACCAGACTTAGGAGGTTGTTTATTTCATAGATCTGTTCTTGTATGCATTATAAGAAATGTTAATAAAGCCACCCTTTGTTTAATGACTATGTGAAATACAGTATTTCTTCACATTTTAAGAATGACGTGCTGTAAAAGAGCTGATAGTCACTGTAGTGAAAATTAAAACAAAGACTGAAAAATAGACGTGTTTTCTGTAAGCAGTTGAAATTCGACACTTTATAACCTACTGTTACCGTTAGTGTTCGACTATCAGTTTATAAAAACTCTGGAAAATCATCACAAGTAAAGAATTAAAAAGATGGATAGGAAAGATTTAAGTTTAAATTTGATTCTTTTATTACAACAGCAACCAATTTGATTCTTAGAAAGAGAAGATGAGGTTTTTTTTTGTATTAAAGATTAGATTAAAACTAAAACATAGAAAGACTACAAATTATCTAAATATAAACTAACTGAACCAGACGTGACAAGAAAACAAATGATAAAAGGAATGTCAAGACAAAGAAAACAAACTTTGCTCCAATTTCTACACAGCACCCACCACTATTTCTGGGTTTAGAAAATTGTTTTTTAACATGTTTGAGTCATTTCAGAATCACTCCTTTGTCCTGATGAAATTTGGTCTTTTGTCCTAACATGTAAATAGTAATAAATGTCAACAATATTTTGTATTTCTTTAATATCATAAGGTAGTTTTAACTAGTTTGAGATGTAGTTAGAAACTAGTTAGAAAATAAATGGGGTGGCTCAGTTGGTAGTGCTGTTGCCTCCCGGCAAGAAGGTTGCTAGATTGAATCCCTGCCAGATTCCTAGGTGTGAGTGAGAGAGTGAGTGGTTGTTTGACTCGTTTGTCTCTATGTGTCCCTGTGATGGACTTGCGTGCTGTCCAGGGTGTCCCCCGCCCCTCGCACTGTGACTGCTGGATATGGGCACCAGTGACCCTGAAAGGAAGAAGCGGGTAACAGATGATGGATGGACAGAAAATTAATGCTGACAAAATGTCCTAGAAAATAAACTATCAGTTTATTTCTAAAAACAGAGGTACCAGTTCTGGCCAGATAACTAGATAGAACAATAAATATCAGACATTTGTATCATTGAAGGGATGGTGTGACCTTAGAACATGACATGTCATCTGATCTGTGGTTTTTATTTATCAGGAATTGATTCTTAATTCTATTTTATGACAAAATAATTGTAATAATTGTAATTTTGAAAATTTGTGGGATTTATTCTGGAAAAATATAATTCCTTTACAGTCAAGTAACCAGATTTCACTCTGATAAGTTGTAGTTTTCAGTAAAATGTGAGTTTGAGATCCCTGACCTGCTTATGAAGTTCTCAGAATTAAGAAACCAGATTACAACTTAGAGGCAGGTTTGTGTTTCAGAGGCTGTTTGATTGGCTCTGCCTCATGACTTTACTGGGCAGACTGGTCATAAAAGCCAGGGAACGCAGAGGCTGAATTAACTCTTCTACATCTGTTGTTGCTCCTACAGAACCATGATGTTGAAGATTGCTTTGCCCTTTTTGGCCGCTCTTTTGGCTGTCGGGTTGGGGCAAATGCCAGGCGGAATAAACAACATAGACGTCAACGATCCAGGATTCCAACAGGCTGTGACCTTTGCTGTTCAGGAATTCAATCAACGCACTAACCACCAGCACTATTACGCTTTAGTAAGAGTGCTCAAGGCTCAGTCTCAGGTCAGTTCTGTTTGGAATTGGACACAGTTTTGTTTTCTGGGTCTGGTTTACTAGTTGCCATCACCTGTTTAAGGTTTTACTGTTTGTAGTTTACTAATTGTAATGTTAAACTTGTCATTTATTTGTCTCTTACAGGTGGTTAAAGGTGTGAAATACATTATGATTTTGAAATTGGGGAAGACCATCTGCATGAAGGGCACCATCAATATAGACTGTCCCATCATCAGAGGACCTGAGGCTAACGTAATTATCTTATTAAAGAACAAAAAACTCTCTATATTAATAAACTACAGATAAAATGTGACAGATTTAACTTAGTTTATTAAGTTCAGATCATAAACTTACTGTATTTGTGTCATTTTTGTCTGATAGAATAATGATGTTACCTAATTAATACTAATTTCAATCTGAACTTTGTCTTTCAGTCTTACATCTGCACATTTACTGTGTGGTCATGGCAGAATGAGTTGAAGCTGCTGGGATTCAGCTGCTGACAAAGAACTACGTGGGAATGACAACCGTCATTTAAAATAAAACCAAGATTTATTCTTCCTTACATGAGTTACAAAACTATTAATGTTTGTAAACGTTCTTGAAGGTACTGACCCTTGAGTATCTAAAGCAGAGGTCTACATTTACATCCTTATTCATTAGGCACAGAACAAAGCAAGAAAGAAGCGACTGAGTGTCAAATATCTCTGGTAAAACTGAAAAACTAAAATAAAGTTTTTAAAAAAACTTTAATAGATGTCTATGTTCAGTCACTTTGTCCCTTTTTGCTTCTCAGACCTGTTTATTCATGGCTGACTTGTCACAAATAATCATCTGTTATCTTACTTTGCCCCAAAGAGTTTGTGATCATACAAACAATTTTTTAAAATAAACAAACATTATTAACCCACACTGGGATATTTTACATGTTGCAACTATTTATTATAAGTTGGGAGGAAACAAAAGTTTGACCTAAAAGAAATTTAAAAAGATAATTGTAGCACATATAGCAAAGAAACAAGCAAAATGTGACCCAATGGCTTTTGAAGCATCAGCATCCATCAGTGAGTGGTCAGAAAGACAAAAATGACAATAAGCCAATGAAAAAAGAGCATTTTATGAGTGATTTTTTAGGTGAACAAAAACAAAGTCTATACAACCTTTTTACATGTTTCCAGCAGTGTTTCAGACCAGAGATCTTTAACCCTCATGACCCACTGTCCTGCGTGTTTTAGATGTTTTCATGCATCAACACATCTGACTGAAATGAATAAGTAATTGACAGTTTTCTGCAAAACTTGACATTCTGAGTCAGTAATTTAAGTATTTGAATCAGTGTGTAAGCATACAGCGAACAACATGTAGGACAGTACAGGTCACTGTAGCGACTTTAAAATCATCTTTTTCCTTCCGTTTTATTAGTCGCTTTTGGGTGCAAGGGGTCCAGGTCCTAACAGGTTCCAAGAAGTAATGTCCAGACTGGGAGATAAGTTTGGGGAGGCTCCCATTTATTAAATTTATGGAGTAATGAAAGTACTCCTCTGATTTAGAGTAAAACAAACCTCAAGCAGCGCAACCATTGTGCTTTTAGTTCACTGCAGAAAATATGGGGTTGACTTTTGTTTCCTCTTTAACAATCTTGTGATATATTACAGTTTGTAATTTGTTGTGGTTTGTTTCCTCCTGTCATTTTGTCCTTTATTTTTGGAAGCAGGTGGTTATTTTTACAAGGATAAAACATTTGATTATTTAAGTACAAAACACAATTAACAGACAGAAATTATTTTAAACAGACAACTAAACACAAAAAGACTTATTCTAGTGGCCAAAAAAAAGCTGAAAAGGCTTTTTAAAATGTAAAGGTCCCATCAAGGTGGAGATGTTTACAAAACAGTTTTGTACCAAAATGTCCAAGAAAATAAATGATCAGTTTATTTCTAAAAACAGAGGTACCAGTTCTGGCCAGATAACTAGATAGAACAATAAATATCAGACATTTGTATCATTGAAGGGATGGTGTGACCTTAGAACATGACATGTCATCTGATCTGTGGTTTTTACTTATCAGGAATTGATTCTTAATTATATTTTATGACAAAAATAATTGTAATTTAAGAAATTTGGGAATTTTTAATTTAATTGTGAGATTTATTCTGGAAAAATATTATTCCTTTACTGTCAAGTAACCAGATTTCACTCTGATAAGTTGTAGTTTTCAGTAAAATATGAGTTTGAGATCCCTGACCTGCTTATGAAGTTCTCAGAATAAGAAACCAGATTACAACTTAGAGGCAGGTTTGTGTTTCAGAGGCTGTTTGATTGGCTCTGCCTCATGACTTTACTGGGCAGACTGGTCATAAAAGCCAGGGAACGCAGAGGCTGAATTAACTCTTCTACATCTGTTGTTGCTCCTACAGAACCATGATGTTGAAGATTGCTTTGCCCTTTTTGGCCGCTCTTTTGGCTGTCGGGTTGGGGCAAATACCAGGCGGACTACAAGACATAGACATCAACGATCCAGATTTCCAACAGGCTGTGACCTTTGCTGTTAGAGAATATGACCGCCACAATGACCATCTTCATTATTATGCTTTGGTACAGGTGCTAAAGGCTCAGTCTCAGGTCAGTCCTGTTTTGAAATGCAAACAATTTTGCATTATAGTTTAAAGTACTACATTTTATTAAAGTCAACTAACACCTAACAGTTGCCATCACATGTTTGTTTAATTTTCCCCCTCTAAGTTACAAATTCCAACCATATAGTCACCGTATATTTCTTTTATTTCTGGTATTTAAATGAACCAATGGTCCAAAAAACTTATTTCAACATTAAAACTTCTCACTTGTTTGTTTTTACAGGTTGTTGAAGGTGTGAACTACATAATGACTTTGAAATTGGGTAAGACCAAATGCATCAGGTACAACCACACTAAAAACTGTCCCATCATCACAGACCCACTTGAAGCTAAGGTAATTATCCTATTAAAGAACTAAAAGCTCAGCTTTGGGGGGGAAACCAAAATTCTTTTAAATTACAGATAAAATGTGATAGATTTCACTTAGTTTATTCCATTCAGATCCTTAACATATTTATAACAGTTTTATTTTAATAAATAATGATTTTACTTCATTAATACTAAGTATTTTTTTCACTTTGTTTTTCAGTTTGTCATCTGCACATTTACTGTGTGGTACCGCTCATGGCTCAACGATATGAGGCTGGTGGGATCCAGCTGCTGAGAGAACTACGGGGGATTGTTCTTTCATTCATTCAGAATAAAACTATTTATTCTTCCTTACATGAGTTGTAAATGTATTCCCATTTGTTATTCTTCTTGATGTTGCTGGTTTTCAATTATTTGAGTATCTAAAGCAGAGGTCTAAAATAAAATAAAGTTTATTATAAACTTTAACAGATGTCTATGTTTATTCATTTTTCTGGTTTTGCTTCTCAGACCTGTTTAGTTTTGGCTGATTTGTCAGAGAAGATTGTCTGTTTTCTTCCTTTGGCCATAAGTGTTGGTAATAAATCAAGATCAGACAAAAATATTTTGAAATGAACAGAAACTGGGACATTTTCCACATTGTAACTGTACATTTATTATTACATTACATTTATAACTATATCAAATAAATCAAAGAAATGGGCGAAATATGACCCAATGTTCAGTAATAGTTTTTGAACCATCAGCATCCAGCTCTCAGTGTTGTCAGATGGACAAAATTGACAAACCAATAAAAAAAACAATTTATGTCTGAATTTTATGGTGACTAAAAACAAAGCCTATTTAACCTTTTTCCATGTTTCCAGTAATGTTTTAGACTAAAACAAACCTTGAGCGGTACTAACATTGTACTTTTGTTTCAGCTCAGATAAGATGGGTTTGACTTTTGTTTCCTCTTCAACACACTCATGTTTTAGAATCCATCCATCCATCCATCCATCCATCCATCCATCCATCCTCCATCTATTATCTTTTACCCGCTTCTTCCTGTTCAGGGTCACTGGTGCCCATATCCAGCTGTCACAGTGCGAGGGGCGGGGTACACCCTGGACAGGTCGCAAGTCCATCACAGATGTTTTAGAATATAAAACTATATTACAAATTATTTTTTTCAAACTCAAGACAGGTTTATTTTAGTGGCCAAACTTCATCACTTTGATTCATTACTGAGGGTAAATGTTCTGTCAATAATTTATGTAGATGTTAAAGAAAAACTGCAGATACAAAGTAGAAAAAACTTTGGTTCTTATATTAGAGCAGTTATTATTCTGAAGGGACAGAGTAAGAGCTCTTATTTAGGACTATTGAAAACTTGGGTACCACTTCCTAATATGAGCTCATTTATAAATACTTTATTATTAAATACGGTAGGTTATTTAGGAGTGTCTAACCACTTTATAAAGCATTAATAGTTATTTATAAAACAGCTTAAAAGCATTGTCCATATTTTGAAACAGGCTCACTTTTTGGGCAGATCAAGTACTGCAATTTGTTTTTACATTCAGGTAAATTAAATTCACTGATTGTTTTTTAGCCAATTTATTAAACAAAATTGTATTTACTAAAACAAACTTTGCATTTACATATGCTCATGGTACTTACATGCAGGTAACTTAATAAATGTTTGATATTTAAATTTTCACCCTAAAAAATGAACTTTATCACTTGATTTAGACAATTAGTGAAATAGCTTTGATGTCTATGTAGTGTTTTAATATTATTTTATAAATGATGAATAATGATTTATAACGAGGTCAAGCAGAACTTATCATAACGCATAAACAAAGCTTTTATTATAAAGGGACTCTTATTGTGAAGCGATACCAAAAGTAGGTTAACAAACATAATGATAAAGTAATGATAGAAGATTAACATTTACCTAAAAATGTTTGTGATAAAAAAACTAATGATAAAAGGAATGTCAAGACAAAAAAATTACTTGTCTTGGAAGAAAATAAGAGAGACTTGGAATTACAAATGGTATTTTGTTCATCAAGACCAGGGTTCTGCAATCCACGGCTCTGGGCCCATGTAGAGCTGATGAAAAACAATGTTATCATAAATCACATATTCATTTCAAACTACATCAAGAAAAGCTAGTTTTAGGGGTTTTCCTGATCAGTTTTATGAAAAATGTGAGTAAAACATACACTGAAAAAAATAACTCTTTGGATTAACATAAAAAAAATCATGGAAAGGATTTCCACCTGATTACTTTGCTTTATTTCAGCACTATGTAATTCTGTTACTGCAATTTAAAGCAATTGTGTTGGTTCAACTTAACTTATTAATGTAATTACAATTCAAAACAAATGTGTTGGCCCAATTTAATCTATTAAGGTTATTCCAATTCAAAACAAATATGTCGGCTTAACTTCATTTATAAAGGTTATTCCAATTCAAAACAAATATGTCGGCTTAACTTCATTTATAAAGGTTAGGCCAATTGAAAACAAATGTGTTGGCTTAACTTAATTTATTACGGTTGATTCAACTTATTTCCTATAGTTGGACCCAATGTAATTTAATAGAGCCAGCCCAACTAATTTCCAACATTTTGGACCAAATACTTGACTTTACTTGGTTAAGATGAATGCAAATTTAGTTGAAACCAACTTATTTCACAGTAGTACTATAGCGGCTAAAATCCTATATTTTAGGCTACTGGTTGCTGTGCTTGAAGGCGTTGTTCTTACGTGCGTTCAGTAGAGATTCATCAGGCCGATCTTTAGTTTGACTTATAAAAGGTCATTTATTGAACAGAACAATGTCCACTGTTTGCTACTTCAATGTAGCTACACGTAAATTCGACCTCAAACCCTAAACCAAACACAGTAGAAAACTGTTGCCTCTTCCCACTAACAACACCTGAACACAATCACCATTGACCTTAAATACCCATCCCCCATCAGACACACAGAACTCAAATGAAATTCGCCCCCTGGTGGCGATAAACACAGAAAAGGATCAATGGCTCCTACACGCCAGCCCCTAATTGCGTGTGGCAGAAGACATAGCAATTACTAATATTAAATTAAAGGAGCCACAAATAAAGATATGTCTAAATGTACATAAGAGGCAAATCAGGTTTACACATTCATTATTCTACCAGTTTAACAGTTTGTAGCTTCACATAACAGACAGATTTTTGTTATAGGTCTTTCAATAATGTTCGTTTTTGTTTGAAGATGAACCACTCGCACCAAACCCTTTTTATCTGGAAAAGTTTTAATAACTTTCCCTAATATCCAAGACCCTCGAGGTGTTGTGGAGTCCATAACTACTACAACATCTCCAGGGATGAAGCACCTTTTTTTCTTTATCCATTTTTGTCGTTCTTGTAATAACGGTAGATATTCTCGGATCCAACGTTTCCAAAAGAGGTCTGAAATGTATTGGATTTGTTTCCACCTTCTTTTAGCGTAGAGATCTCTTTTGTCAAAGAGTCCTGGCGGAAAAGCTGGTTTTCCCTTCAGGAGCAGCAAGTGGTTGGGTGTTAAAGCCTCAAGGTCATTGGGGTCCTCTGATAACTTTGTGATGGGACGATCATTAAGTATTGCCTCTGCTTCACAAAGCACAGTGTGGAATCCTTCATCGTCCAACATTTGTTGACGAAGCACTGAGTGCAAAACCTTTCTGATCATTCGAATGAGGCGCTCCCAAACCCCGCCACAATGTGATCCAGATGGTGGGTTAAAACTCCATTTAATCCCTTTGTGTGCCATGGCCTTCTCAATTCTTCCATTATTTAGAGAGGCTAGAGCTTCTCGTAGCTCTCTTTCTGCTCCTATGAAATTGGTGCCATTATCTGATCTCATGTGTGAAACTTGTCCTCTTCGAGAGATAAATCGACGCAGTGCATTAATACATGAGTCGGTATCTAAAGAGTACGCCACTTCAAGGTGCACGGCCCTGCTTGTCATGCAAGTGAACAATACTCCATAGCGTTTTACAACACTGCGTCCTCTTTTCACACCAATAGGCCCAAAGTAATCTACCCCAACATTTGTGAATGGTGGTAGATCAGGAACCACTCTTTCCTCTGGCAAGTCTGCCATTTGTTGTTGACCGGTTTGTCCTCCATACAGTCTGCAGAAAGAACATGTCGCTATGACCCTTTTCACAGCTGAAACTCCATTTGTTATCCAAAATTTTCTTCTTACGACTGAGAGGACATGATTTCTACCTCCATGACCAAGCTGCAAGTGAAAATGTCGGAGGATAAGGTAGGAGATGTGCTGGTCCTTTGCCAGAATGAGAGGATGCTTAATGTTCTCAGGGATGGCTGCTTTACTCAGCCGGCCTCCAACACGCAGAAGCCCACCT
This sequence comes from Millerichthys robustus, assembly GCA_034783495.1. Lineage (NCBI taxonomy): Eukaryota > Metazoa > Chordata > Actinopteri > Cyprinodontiformes > Rivulidae > Millerichthys > Millerichthys robustus. The sequence continues at coordinate 15,994,350 of JAVKLF010000073.1, read as the reverse complement.
TGCAGCACAGGGTCCAGTTTGTAAATTGGGCTGCTTTTGGGTATTTCTGAGTTGCGGGATGTTAATACAGCAAACTCATCAGGGAATCTTTCCTTTTGGCAAAAGGAAATTATGGCTGTCTCAGCTTGTGTGAGCTCTTCTAGAGACACACTTTGATTTCCCAGCGAGTTTTTGAGAGTTTGCATTTCTTTTGTTAATTTCAGTGATGATGTTTCAGTCATAATTGAATTGGCCAGTTTCAATTCCTTTCTTCCCTTACTCAGTTTCAGCAGAACTCCCTTTAGCTTGATGAACCAAGCAACTGCAGACTTCAATTTTTGCCAGTCTGAGAAAAATGCTATTAACTCCGAAGTTGCATTTGAGTTAATGACTGTAGCATTGATCAAGGGAATCTTCTTTAGTTCTGGATCATCAGTAGTCATACTGAAATCCATTGGAGACTTGGGCCATTTATCTTCAGGTTCCCACAAAAAGGTAGGACTTTCTATCCATTTTTGTTTCAAAAGGCTGTCAACTTTAAACCCACGGGAAGCATCATCAGCAGGGTTTAAAGATGAAGGCACGTGTCTCCACTGCTCAAGGTCTGTATTATCCCTAATAATTGTTACTCTGTTAGCAACAAAAGTTTGAAATCTTCTGTCTTCATTTTTTATATATTTTAGAACGGCTGAGCTGTCACTCCAAAAACAAGCCTTTTCCAATGGCAGCTGAAGCTCTGACTGAAGCATGTTATTCAATCTAACGGCCATAACAGCAGCTGTGATCTCTAAACGTGGAATAGTCACAGGTTGCCTCTTCCCACTAACAACACCTGAACACAATCACCATTGACCTTAAATATCCATCCCCCATCAGACACACAGAACTCAAATGAAATTCGCCCCCTGGTGGCGATAAACACAGAAAAGGATCAATGGCTCCTACAAGTACCTTCACACTACCTAGGCTAATTAAGTTGATCCAACTCATGAAAATTACGTTAGCTCAACAAACATGCTTTATGCTGAAAGAAAGCTTTTTAATCGTGTGGAAATCCTTTCCATGATTTAATTACGTTAATTCAAAGACATTTTTAAGTGCTTTTTAAATAAGTGTTTTAAGAGAGCACTGGGTGCAAGGGTAGAAAGAACACACAACAATTGGATAAGGTACAACAGAACTAATTTGTATTTTCAAAATTGTTACACATTTTATTTTTACACAGCACAAAAAAACAGATGAGTTGGACATTAAAAACATTCATTGACATTTCATCGACACTGAAATCTAGAACTTGATGGCTGATGACCTCCTTCACCAGCAGGTGGATAACAGGCAGGTGATGTTCTGAAAGAGATCAGATAAATTTACAACCATTAAAATATGTAATTCACCCTAAACAGAGTTTTATCTGAACATGTATTCAAACTTTTAGTACAAGTTTCTTGAACGCATCGTGAATATAACAACTGGACACATGCAAGCACGTATGTGCAGAACAGTGGTAAATGATATATCATAAAAAGCTAGCTGCCTTAATCTAACCGATTTAATCTACAAAACATGAAATGATGTGACACAAGTGTGGAACAAGCAGAAAATGGTGCAAACATTAGAGAATCGCTTATTGATTGCCAGCTGACCATCACTTCATGTGATGTTAGCACATGTTAGCCACTGACTTGAGTATATCAGCAGGGCTGCCAACTTTTCAAAAAAACAAAGAGTGAGATGGGGGGGCAGCGCAGCAACAGGGTTTGATTGTTTTTTATTTTCTGATAGTCATCAACAAACAGCAGAAGATGAATAAAAGCATTTTGAAAGAAAAGCCACATTGGGAAAGCTCATATACATAAAGACAAAATGCCTTATAAAATTCAAGACATAAAAATGATGAGTAGTAGTTACTGAAAAACCCTAAC